>JARBWK010000016.1:41402004-41619950 GCA_030556195.1 Anolis apletophallus
ACCGGAGAGGTAGGGCGCCAGCCGTCTTGCCTGGCGTAGATGGAAAAACGCTGCTCTGCTTACGGCGGAGACCTGTGCCTCCATCGTCAGCAGAGGGTCCAGTTGGACCCCCAGGCTTTTAACCAAGGGCGACGGGGTAACCACCCCGCCGTCCGTGATTGGCAACCGGAGCTCCCCCGGCCCCCGGGACGACCCAACCGCAGGACTTCCGTCTTCAACGGGTTCACCTTCAACCTGCTGGCCCATAGCCACCCAGTCACGGCTTCAAGGCACTGATGGAAATAATTGGGTACGGAGTCCGGCCGGCCATCCATCCTCAGCACCAGCTGGGTGTCATCAGCATACTGATGGCACGCCAGACCAAAATATTGGTCCCAAGACTCGTCCCCACTCCTACTTCCAAAGTTTAAAGGTCTGAAGCATATGCTGTCCTTAAAATATGATGCTTTTAATCTACGCAAGCAATCTAAGCATTGCATCGCTGTGGTCAAAAGTCCAAAGCCTTTTTCTTTAAATATTTGTGCAAGAGCTAGGACAGAGTGACCAGTGCTGCTTAGGCCTTCGGAAGCGGCATCAATCTTTATTTACAGACGTGTTTACTTCCAGATTGCTTGGCAGGTCAAAGCAACACCCTGTTCCAGCTATTGCAAAATTCTCTTTGAAAAAAAATTCACATAGCTCATAATCTAACCTGACAAAAACAAGGCCTTTTATCCTATCCAGCCGTAAACATGCAGAGATCTGTTTTGATAGGAAAGCATTCCAACAGGCATGCTTTGCACCTTCTCATGTGGAAGGAGCCCCTATTCAAAAAGGGATCTCGCAGCCCTCTTCTGAAAACGTATCTGATTTGTGGGCCTTTTTATCAGAGACTGTTGTTAAAACAAAGTCAAGACGGATTAGATCAGCCTCGGTTGCTGCACGCCAGGATCTAATGCTGACAAATGGGAAGGAAGTGGCAATTCTACAAAATAGGGATGTGCTTTTGATTAGACAATCCCCTAAGATCAGTGTTTCCCAACCTTTTTCGAGCCGCGGCACACTTTTTACATTTGCAAAATCCTGGGGCACACCACCAACCAAAATGACACAAAATGACACTCTAACACAGTCATACATATAGTTAATATGTTATTAAAATGTATTTATACACTCAGTGTGAAACCTGGGCCTGTTTCGATGAACTCAACATAGATATTCTGGCAGGAATGGCAGAAAGACACAAACTTCCCACACAGAACTCCCATAACCAAGAGAAAATGCTATAAAAGTTTGGTGGGCATTGACCTTGAGTTTTGGAGTTGTAGTTCACCTATATCCAGAGAGCACTGTGGACTCAAACAACGTTGGATCAGGACCAAACTTGGCATGAATACTCAATATGCCCAAATATGAACGCAGATGAAGTTCAGGGGAAATAGATCTTGACGTTTGGGAGTTGTAGTTGCTGGGATTTATAGTTCCCCTACAATCAAAGAAGGGAACTATAAATCCCCTGAACCCCACCAATGATAGAACTGGGCCAAACTTCCCACACAGGAGGCAAGAGGAGGTCTCTACTTGTGGAAAGGGAGGCGGGCCTTTCCAATGCATGGAGAGGGTGAGACCAAGTAGACAACGGGTGGGGAGGGGGGTTGTTTGTAATTTTGTGCCTTTATTGAGGTAGGTTTCTTAGGGTTTTTATACTTCAACACACTAGACTCTCCCCCCCCCCCTTCCTGGAGGTTCCAATTTCCCATGGCAAACCTGATGATCACTCACAGCACACTAGTGTGCCCCGGCACACTGGTTGGGAAACACTGCCCTAGATCCGTGTTTCCCAACCGCTGTGACGCGGCACACTAGTGTGCCCTGTTGGACCTCCTGCTGTGCCACGAGAAAAGCTCTCTGCCCCCCCTCCTCCTGCCAAACTCCTGTTGCTCGGGGGAGGGGGAGGAAGGGCCAGGCGGCGGCGAAGAAAAAGAAGGGGCCGGAGCGCCGCCTCCTTCGGCTGTTTCCCAAGCCAGCCTCCAATCCGCCATAACTCCCAACCCTCGCTCGCTGAAGCCGCGCAAAGGAGGAGCCCTGCCCACTGAAGCCCGTCCACCGCTCATGCTCCTCCTCTGTGGGAGAGCTGAAATTGGGGGGGAGGGGGCGGGGCATGGCCTGGATCCGCCCCCTCCCCAGCTTTGGCACCCCAGCAGCTGGTCCAGCCTTGAGGGGGCAATGCCAAGCCAGCATTGTGTTGGCTCTGCCACCACTGACTTGGCATTGCCTCCTCAAGGCTGGAGAAGCTGCTGGGAGAACTGAAGCCGGGGAGAAGGGGCGGGGCATGGCGTGGCCTGGCTCCTCCCCCGGCTTTGGCAGCTGCTCCCATCCCCCAGCCGTTCTTTTAATGTTAAAAGTGTGCCGCGGCTCAAAAAAGGTTGAAAAACACTGTTTTAGATTGATCCTTCTGTAAAAATATACAATTATAATATTATGTTATTAGTAGTACTATAATGTATTGCATCTCAACATTATCAATATTATACGCATATACAATATTATACCATACCATATTATACTATATTTTATCATATTACATTACATTAAAAAATTATATATATATATATATATATAACGCAATTCAGAAAATAAAATAATATACACAAGCCATCAATTATATTCCAAAACCTTACAACCTTTATTATTATTATTATTATTATTACTACTACTACTACTATTGGGATCTTGAAGGAATAATAGATGCTGACTATATAAAGCTTGGGGCAACGGTTGCGCAGCGGGTTAAATCTCTTAAGCTGCAGAAATTGCTGACCAGAAGGTTGGTGGTTCGAATCCGCAGAGCAGGGTGAGCTCCTGCTGTTACCCCCAGCTTCAGCCAATCTAGCAGTTCGAAAACACGCAAATGTGAGTAGATCAATAGGTACCGATCCGGCAGGAAGATAATGGCACTCTATGCCAGGGGTGGGCAATTATTTTTTCCAAGGGGCCACACGAGAGCCAAAAAATATTATGGAGGGCCGCACCTAAAGGTGGAACTACATTCTAATCTACATTATTTATTTACTATATTTACTATATATTACACATCATTAATATTAACATATTAATATATCAAGAAATATTCATATATTATTAGTATTAATATCATAATTATTATATTATAGTGTATATATATAGACATTATAATATATTGAAATTATAATATAATATAACATTATATTATTAATTATATTATTATTATAAAATTATTATAAAATAATAATAAAAACCACTACAATTAAATTAAATTAAATTCAAGAAGACAAGGTGCGGTCCAAGATGGAATGGCCCAATGGACCCAGCCGAGAGGATGGCAAAGCGGACCCAGCCGCCGCCGCAGCAGAGGAGAGCAGAGCAGCAGGCGATCAGAGGCTGCAGGCCTCTGCCCGCTCTCGCCCCCAGCCTTTCCCCAACTGAACGCCCTGCTATGGAGTGCCTGCCATCCCTGGAGGCGATCTGGGCCTGCAGGGGGAGTAGTTGGCGATCTGAGGCGGCTGATCGCCCTGGCGACCCGGAAGACGATCAAGTCTTCCAGGTCACCAGGACGATCAGCCGCCGTAGGTTGCCGAGTGCTCCCGCTGCAGGCCCGGATCGCCTCCAGGGATGGCAGGCACTCCAAAGCCGCCACTCCAACGGCCTGTCTACCGACACAGGCCCCACAGAGCCTGCGATGGGATTGCGGCAGTGGCACCCCTTCCTCTTGGCCCCGCCCCCGACGCCCGGGCCTATGCAGTCGTGCAAGCCACATGACCTAAGGCAGTGTTTCTCAACCTGGAGGTCGGGACCTGAGGGGGTCACGAGGGGGTGTCAGAGGGGTCGCCAAAGACCATCAGAAAGCATAGTATTTTCTGTTGGTCATAGGAGTTCTGTGTGGGAAGTTTGGCCCAATTCTATCATTGGTGGGGTTCAGAATGCTCTTTGATTGTAGATGAACTATAAATCCCAGCAATGACAACTCCCAAATGTCAAGGTCTATTGTCCCCAAACTTCACCAGTGTTCACATTTGTGCATATTGGGTATCCGTGCCAAGTTTGGTCCAGATCCATCATTGCTTGAGTCCACAGTGCTCTCTGTATACAGGTGAACTACAGCTCCACGTCAATGCCCACCAAACCATTCCAGTAGTATTTTCTGTTGGTCATGGGAGATCTGTGTGCCAAGTTTGGTTCAATTCCATCATTGGTGGAGTTCAGAACACTCCTTGATTATAGGTGAACTATAAATGACAGTAACTACAACTCATAAACGACAAAATCAATCCCGCCCAACCCCCTATTAAAATTCGGGAGTATCAGGTTTTTCTGCCAAATTTGGTGCAGATATTGACGTTACCATTCATAACAGTAGCAAAATTACAGTTACAGAATAGCAACAAAAATAATTTTATGCTTGGGGGTCAACACAACATGAGGAACTGTATTAAGGGGTCATGGCATTAGGAAGGTTGAGAAACACTGACCTAAGGGGTATCTACAAATAACGCCAGCTCTTTGGCTTAGAAATGGAGATGAGCATCACCGCCCAGAGTCAGACATGATGTGACTTAATGTCAAAAGGAAAACTTTACCTTATATAAAGCTTGTTGAATTTCAGTAATACCCCCACCCCACCCCACCCCCAGAACCTGAAAATATACTTTAAAGACAAAGGACTATAATGACATGTTCAAGACATCCATATAGCTTGGGGCCCCATGTGCGTAAGCTTCGAAAGCTCTGTTCACAAGAAGCAGTGGAAAATTATGAAGCTGCAAGTATCCAAAAATTGCTGGATTTAGTCAACAGTTTGACCGGAACTAAAAATCCTGCTATTTTTTGACATTTCCGCTGTTCCTAATAAGAGGATATTACATTGCTGCTGCTTTTGAATATTTTTTGGAGAACGGGCATGACTAATGGCTAGCGGCTGGATCGAATGGCAATTTTGGGCTAATACGGTCACTTATTTCTTTATCTCAGAGGCATATTGAGACACTCGTTCCTACTCTGAAACCGTTGGCGCTGTTGTGGCTTATCGATAAAGGATTCTGATGTTTTCCAAGAAGTCCCAGCACTTGCATGCAAAAGCAATATTATTTTCTCAAATTTCAAAAGAAATCCAGTTAAGTCAACGCTGCAGTAAGCACAGGCTGCGCATAGGCTACAAACATACAGTAAGCAAAGTGCAGATTATAATTTGGTCAATAACACAGATGTAAAAGGTTAGTACCGCCAGCCCTCCACATTTGCCTAGGGCTAGAAGTATAGGACCCCCGTAAAAGGGAAAAGCCACCACCAGCACCACAGTGTTGTCCAAGGCTTTCATGGGTTACTTTGAGTTTTTAGGGCTGTACGGCTATGTCCCAGAAGCAATCTCTCCTGATGTTTCACCCACATCTATGGCAGGAATGCTCAGAGGTGTAAGGTCTGTTGGAAACTAGGCAAGTGGGTTTTGGTATAAGTAGAACACGGGTGCCCACACTTTTTCAGCATGCGAGCTACTTATAATAAAAACAAGTCAGAAAGTGCTACCGAGAGAGAAGCAGGGCGAACCAAGGGGAGGGGGCGGGGCTTGGTGCGGCCTGACTCTGCCCCCTCTGGCTTTAGCTCTACCACAGCTTCTCCAGGCTAGGAGGGTAGGAGGCCAGTAGTGGCATAACTAGCCACTACTGGCTTGGCACTACCCTCTTCAAGGCAGAAGAAGCTGTGGTAGCGCTGAAGCCGGGGGAGGGGCGGGTCTTGGTGCGGCATGGCTCCGCCCCCTCCCCCTTCTGGCTTTATCGCTACCACAGCTTCTCCAGGCTAGAGGAGGGTAGAGCCAAGCCAGTGGTGGCATAGCTAGTAGCCACTACTGGATTGGCACTTCGCTCCTCAAGCTGAAGAAGCTGTGGTAGAGCTGTAGCTGGGAGAGGGGGTGGAGCTTGGTGCGGCATGGCTCCGCCTCCTCCCCCCTCTGACTTTAGCGCTACCACAGCTTTTCCAGCCTAGAGGAGGGTATGCAAGCCAGTAGTGGCCAGTGGTGGCATACCCTCTTCAAGGCAGAAGAAGCTGTGGTAGCACGACTGGCTTGGCATTACCCTCCCCAAGCCTGGAGGCTAGCAGTGGTAGAGCCAAGCTGGTGGCTGGGGAGGGGGCGGAGCTGTGGGGCAGCATTGCCCCACAGCCCCCTCTAGAAGTGCCCCATCTGGCTGGGATCAACCTCCCCCATCTGGCTGGGATCCTGGGATCGACCAGTCGATCGCAATCGACTTCCTGGGCAGCCCTGCTGTAGAATGTTCAGGGTGGGAGAAAGAACTCTTCTCTGCCTGAGTCAAGTGTAAACATTGCAACGGGCCAGCCTGGTTAGCATCCACACTCCACATAAAGCCGCTTAAAGAAGGCTATTTCCCCAATGCCAACTGCTATCTCCAAAATGGGCAGAAAGCTCTACGCCAAGGGTGCTCATTAGGTAGATCGCGATATACTGGTAGACCGCGTAGGGCATCCTGGTAGATTGTAGGCAGGGCGGGAGGAAGGCTCAGTCCCAGCCCGCAGGCTCCCGACGCTGCCCAGGTGTTGCCGGCCAGTCAGCGTGGCGGCGGCGGGACCGGCGGCGCTATGGCCCATATGGGAGCCATACATGGTGTGTATGGCTCCCATGCTATTTCCGCCGCCACCATGACGTCACGCGTGCTGTTTTCCCTACCATTTTGTGGTCTCGCCAGAAGAAGGGCGCGGGGGAGGGCAGGGGCCAGAGGTGGCTTCAACTGCGGCTGCTGCAGCATGGACTGGGACTCGGAGCTGTTGGTAAGCCAGTGGACCGGCTTCCTCTTTTCTCCCTCCCTGTCTCCCCCCCCCTCGCTCTTTCCTTTCTTCATTCCCTCGTTCATTCCTTCCCTACTTCCCATCCTTTCTTCCTTCCCTTCTTTCACTCCCTCCTTCCTGTTCTTCCTCTTCCTTCCCTCTTTCCTTCCTTCCCTACTTCCCATCCTTTCTTCCTTCCCTTCTTTCCTCCCTCCCTTCTGTTCTTCCTTCCTTCCTCTCTCTCTTCCTCCTTCCCTTTCTTCCTTTCCTTTCCTTTCTTCCTTTCCTACTTCCCATCCTTTCTTCCTTCCCTTCTTTCCCTCCCTTCTGTTTTTCCTTCCTTCCTCTCTCCCTCCTTTCCCTTTCTTCCTTCTTCCCTTTCTTCCTTCCCTACTTACTATCCTTACTTCCTTCCCTTCTTTCCCTCCCTCCCTCCTTTCTGTTCTTCCTTCCTCTCTCTCTCCCTCCTTTCCCTTCCTTCCTTCTTTCCTTCCTTCTCTACTTCCCATCCTTTCTTCCTTCCCTTCTTTCCCTCCCTCCCTTGTTCTTCCTTCCTCTCCCTCCCTCTTTTCCCTTCCTTCCTTCCTCATCTCCTTTCTTCCTTTCCTTCCTTTCTCCCCTCCTTCTTGCCTTGCCTTCTTTCCTTCCAATTTCCTCCCTCCCTCCTTCCTTTCCTTCCTCTCTGCCTTGAACATTTGCTATTGGGTGTGGGGGTTCTGTGTGGGAGGTTTGCCCCAATTCTGTTGTTGGTGGGGTTCAACTATAAATCCCAGCAACTACAACTCCCAAATGACAAAATCAATTTTTTTGAGTGATGGTCACTCCTTGTAGGTGTCTTGTGGCCAAATTTGGCAGCAATTCACCCAGTAGTAAGAAATCAGTTTGTGTGTGTCAACTGCAAAATAGGATGTGTGGAAGGAAGGGCCCTGGGTCGTCTGAGGTCCTTTCCACACAGTTGAATAAAATCCCATGTTATCTGCTTTGAATCAGATTATATGGCAGTGTGGACTCGGAAAACCCAGTTCAAAGCAGATATTGTGTTCTATGTTTCACATTGTTGTAGTGGGGAGGGAGATCATTTTGACTTGGTTGTTTTGTAAGTAGCTCGCATGCTGAAAAAGTGTGAGCACTCCTACTCTACACTATGCATTAGGATATAATTGTAATTAGGGTTTTATGCATTAAAATATGTCTTAAAACTTACTCTTGCAATCACTTATAACACTAGAAACGCAGAAGCTTTAAGCCAGGAGATTTTAATTCTCTCCTGCCGTATTTCTTATTACTGCTCTACCATAAAACAAACATAAACCGTGGCTAAATATTGGCAAGTTGAACATGAATACTTACAATATATCCAACAGACGTGTGATTTTCAGAATCAATTTAATCCACAAAGAGGAGGAACAAACGTCGTATGTATCTGTGATAAAAAACAGATTCCCAAAGTTAGTAACTTTAAACAATTATATCGCTACTTTGCATCATTACATTTTTGTTTACTAGCAGAAGTGTATGTGTACAAGTGTATGTGTACATGGTAAAGGCACACGGTGTCCCTTTGTTGTGTAGAAGGAATACTAAGAGCTCACAGAAAGTTCATAACATCCAATATTGGAACGAAATCTTCAGTGCTGAGTTCTTGAAATGTTCCATTATGAAGAACAGGAGTGGGCAACCCACGGCCCGCGGGCCACATCCGGCCCTCTGGGTGACGCCATCCGGCCCGCGGCTTCCTTGCCGAAGAGGGGGGGGGGCGAGGGCAGTGCGGCTTCCTTGCCGAAGAGAGGGAAGAATAATAATAATAATAATAATAATAAATCTTGCCTATCCCTCCTCAGGGTCTATTAATGTGAATGCACTTTGGTATATGTTCCTTTCTTGTAGAAGCAGGACCTCACATTTGCATGTATTTAAACTGCTGGGTTGGCAGAAGCTGGGGCTAACAGTGGGAGCTCCCCCACTGTTATTTCATTTTATTTTAGTGGTTTTTATTATTATTTTATAACAATTTTATAATAATATAATAATAAATAATATAATATAATGTTATATTATATTATAATTTCAATATATTATGTCTATATATATATATACGATAATATAATAATTGATATTAATACTAATAATATATGAATATTTCTTGATATATTAATATGTTAATATTAATGATGTGTAATATATAGTAAATATAGTAAATACATTATGTAGATTAGAATGTAGTTCCGCCTTTAGGTGCGTCCCTCCATAATATTTTTTGGCTCTCGTGTGGCCCCTTGGGGGAAAAAATGCCCACCCCTGATCAAGAACCTTGTATAGGTTTGCAATTAAACCTATACATCTGTAATTACGAGCAGATGAAAGTTACGAGCAGCATACCAGCAAAGATATGAAACCTGATGACTGTCCAACCATTTTTTCAAAACCCAGTTATCTCACATCTGCCAGCATTGAAGAATACGTATAATTAGAATCTTTCCCTCCGCATATGTAATTTCATAACCTCTTAACTTCTATAAATAAAAAAACCACTTTTACCAACTCACTAAGAAAATGAGAGGCAGCCGGGTTCTTTAAAGGCAAGGTAGAAATATGTTCATATATCAAAGGCAAAGAATAACTGCAATGAAGTTTGCAATATCTTCTCATATTTCAGTGCTCTGAAACATGCCCTAAATCAGGGCTGCGCAGGAAGTCGATCACGATCGACCAGTCGATCCCGGGACCGAAGGTCGATCCCAGCCAGATGGGGCGCTTCTCAGAGGGGGCGGAGCCAGGCCGCACCAAGCCCCGCCCCCTCTCCCAGCTTCGGCACTCCCAGCAGCTTCTCCAGGCTTGTGGATAGCAGTGCCAAGCCAGCCTTGTGCTAGCTATGTCACCACTGGCTTGGCATTGCCATCCTCAAGCCTGGAAGCTGCTGGGAGCTCCAAAGCCAGAGGGAGGGGGTGGGGCTTGGTGCCACCTGGCTCCGCCCCCTCTGGCTTCCGCTCTACCAGCAGCTTCTCCAGGCTTGAGGATGGCAATGGCAAGCCAGTGGTGGCATAGCTAGCACAAGGCTGGCTTGGCACTGCCATCCTCAAGCCTGGAGAAGCTGCTGGGAGCTCCAAAGCCAGAGGGAGGGGGTGGGGCTTGGTGCGGCCTGGCTCCCCCCCCTGGCTTCCGCTCTACCAGCAGCTTCTCCAGGCTTGAGGATTGCAGGGCCAAGCCAGCCTTGTGCTAGCTATGTCACCACTGGCTTGGCATTGCCATCCTCAAGCCTGGAGAAGCTGCTGGGAGCTCCAAAGCCAGAGGGGAGGGGGGGGGCTTGGCGTGGCCTGGCTCCACCCCCTCTGGCTTCCGCTCTACCAGCAGCTTC
Source organism: Anolis apletophallus (assembly GCA_030556195.1). Classification (NCBI taxonomy): domain Eukaryota; kingdom Metazoa; phylum Chordata; class Lepidosauria; order Squamata; family Anolidae; genus Anolis; species Anolis apletophallus. Next base: position 41,412,149 of record JARBWK010000016.1, read on the forward strand.
TCCAGGCTTGAGGATGGCAGTGCCAAGCCAGTCTTGTGCTAGCTGTTGTCACCACTGGCTTGGCATTGCCATCCTCAAGCCTGGAGAAGCTGCTGGGAGCTCCAAAGCCAGAGGGGAGGGGGCTTGCTTGGCGCAGCCTGGCTCCACCCCTCTAGCTTCCGCTCTACCAGCAGCTTCTCCAGGCTTGAGGATGGCAGCCAAGCCAGCCTTGTGCTAGCTATGTCACCACTGGCTTGGCATTGCCATCCTCAAGCCTGGAGAAGCTGCTGGGAGCTCCAAAGCCAGAGGGGAGGGGGCGGGAACACCTCAGCAAGCAAGAGTCCAATAGTGGCAGACTAAAACCCAGAAACTCATCATCATCATCATCATCACTTCTGATCTAAAGACCTACAGAGACCCTCGCTGGAACACCTCAGCAAGCCAGAGTTCAATAAGCTAAGTTTGGTTCAATTCCATTGCTGCAAGAGTTCAGGATGCTCTTTGATTGTGTGTTAACTATAAATTGTGTCATTTTGGTTGGTGGTGTGCCCCAGGGTTTTGTAAATGTAAAATATGTGCCGCAGCTCAAAAAAGGTTGAAGGTGTAGGAGACATAAGGGAGAAACGGGACAGAAAACGGAAGATTAAAGAAACAGAAAGTGCGAAAGAAATGAAAGAGAAAATGGACTAGAAGCAGCATGTCTCCATTTACACAGAGCTCGGCTTATAAGTAACTGAAGGACTACCACCATTCTTGTTTTTTTGGTCATTCTACTTCACAACGTTACCACTAGATTTTTTCCCCATCTGAGTCAGTTCAGTTTATAATTTCAGGACCTTATTCATCAGTTGTCTAGACTACAGCGTGTTCAATATTCACTCCGCCAATCATAATATTTCTATAGTTACGGGATGTACTCCACTTCCACATTTAGTTAAAACTTCACAAACATGAAGTTGGTACTTTTTTCCCCTTACAATGTTAGGTTTGATAGTTTGTTAAAGAATTGAGAAAGAAGTTGATTTTTACCAAAAAAAATCAAATTCTGATAATTGGAATACAAAGACAAATGGAAAAGTGTTACAGTAATTTTTTTTTAAAGTGACAAATATCCCCTTTATTATTTAACATCTACATGCGACCGCTTGCTGGTCTGGTCCGAAGCTTTGGGCTGGAATGTTATCAGTACGCTGACGACAACCAGCTCGTTCTGAAGATGGAAGGCCGGCCGTACCCCGTACCCCCTTGTTTCCAACAGTGCCTTGGAGCCGTGACTGGTTGGCTGCATGCCAGTAGATTGAGGGTGAATCCGGCAAAGACGGAGATACTGTGGCTGGGCCGCCCGGTGGGTGGGGAGGCCCGACTGCCTGGCTTGGATGGCGAGGCATTATGCCCGACATCCTCAGTTAAGAGCCTTGGGGTCGTCTTAGACCTGTTGCTGTCGATGGAGGCCCAGGTCTCCACTGTCAGCAAAACCGCCTTTTTCCATCTGCGGCAAGCTAGGCGTCTGCCCCCTACCTATCCAGAGACGACCTGGCCACGGTGCTCCAAGCCACGGTCATCTCGAGACTGGACTACTGTAACGCCCTTTACATCGGCCTGCCCTTGTCAGTGATCTGGAAACTTAAGCTCGTCCAGAATGCCGCTGCCCGACTTCTCACTGGGACCCCAGTGAGATGCCACATAACACCCATCCTCCAGCAGCTCCATTGGCTTCCGGTCGAGCACCGGATCACCTTCAAGGTGATGGTGTTAACTTTCAAGGCCTTGCATGGTCTGGGGCCGCTGTATCTGAGGGACCGTCTCCTCCCCTACCAACTCCAGAGGTCACTTCGATCCGAACAACTGAACCTCCTTGAAGTGCCAACCTTCAAAGCAATTCGTCTCACATCGACCCAGCGCAGAGCCTTTTCTGTAGTAGCACTGTCAATCTGGAATACTCCTCTAAGTGATGTGCGGGCCATGCAGGACCTACTCTCTTTCCGCAAGGCCTGCAAGACCCACCTTTTCCGGCTAGACTTTTATTGCTAAGCTGGAAAATGTTCTTTTATTCTAGTTTAATATGTTGTTTTCACTTCTGCTGTGCTTTCACATGTTTGCAAGCCGCTCCGAGCCCTCGAGGAGTGGCGCCGTACAAGTCCAAATAATAATAAATAAATACCCTTGTGCCGGCAGGACTGCTGACCGATAGGTCGGCAGTTTGCGATGAGCTCCCATCTCAGCTCTAACTTCCCATGCGGGGACATGAGAGAAACTCCCACAAGATGGTAAAACATCAAACAGCTGGGCATCCCCTGGGCAATGTACTTACAGGCGGGCAATTCTCTCACACCAAAAGCAACTTGAAGTTTACACAGTCGCTCCTGACACACATTTATTTATTTACTTTATTTCTATTCCGCCCTTCTCACCCCGCAGGGGACTCAAGGCGGATTACAATGTACACATTACATTTAGACACACAAACACGCAAGACGGACAGAGGCAATTTAACATCTGGCCACCAGGGGGAGCTGTCGCACTCCTTCATTCCTCAGCGTGTTTCCGGGAGATCTTTTTATGGCCTCGTAAATCAGTTAAATTAAGCCTCCCCACTAAGTGATACCTTAAATTTCCTACTTGACAGATGCAACTGCCTTTCGGGTTGCAAAGGTCAACAACAGGCTACACAATAGGTCGAGAGCTCACCTCGACCCGAGCAGGCCTCGAACTCATGACCTTCTGGTCAGTTGAGATCTTATGCAGCTGACACTCAGCCAGCTGCGCCACATTCCCGGTGCACACAAAAAGTAGAGAACAAGCCCACAATTACTCTTCTTTCCAAAGCAAAACATTATGGTAAAACAACAAGTATAACCAATTATCCTATTAACACAATAGAGACAATTACCATTCTTCATGAAATAGGCAATTTTAGCTGAGCGGCGAACTTTGAAAGGCAATTTTATTAAAAGCTATCGAAGTTCCTTGTTGGTTTTTTGGGCCCTACCAGTTACACTCATTGAAAAAATGATTCTTAAATTCAGCAAAACAGTTCTAAAGATCTGCTCTACTGACCAGCATTACTCTACTAAACAAACCCGGCAGCTAGTATAGGATAAGATCAGAAAATGTAAACGCAGCGAAGCGTTAAGGAGGTCTTTGTACAATGAGGCCGAACGACACAGGACCCGGGCAAACACAAGCTACTCACCAGCTGCAATCTCCGAGGCTCATGTTACAAGGCTGTATCCGCATTAGGGAACTTATACGGCACACAGAGCACACCCACTTCCACCAGAAACATTTAAGGGGGATTTTTTTAATGACTTATTACAACAGCTTCTGGGAAAATGATTCAGCGTCGACAGGGTCATTCTGATACTTTTGAAGGACCAAACCTAGTGAAGCACTCTCTTTCCACGTAAAACATATATTCGGTCTATGATGTAATATATTTTTACATTGAATTTCAAGAGTCACAAGCCCCGGGGGGACGGGGGGCTAAGAAAGCTGTTTGAGACTAGGGATCACACAACGCAACGTTCAGTGCAGACACAGAGGACAACACAGCACCTTTTCAGTGCAATATTAACACAAAACTTTTGTGTTGTCTTTTTGAGTGAAAGTTGGGAATATTTTCAATTTGGTAGTTCTGCGACATTTCTCGACCCTCCTGACCACGGTGGTGTTCTCTATGCATTTGTTCTAGGTTTAACGCTCTGTGATTTCATCATAATCGGACTCTGTCTATGGAAAAAAACTGGACCTGTTTATAAATAAAGCATGGCATTACATGGGCAAATTTCGTCTCAGGAAAATAAGCTTCCCAAGCAAGACTACAGTTTGTTTCCATGCCTGGGTCTGGAGCAGGCCTGAGCCACCTTGGGCCCTCCGGATGTTTTGGATGCAAACGTCCATAAATCTTAACAGCCTACTAGTTGTTAGAGATTGTGGGAGTTGAAGTCCAAAACACCAAGAGGGCCAAAGTTGGCCCATGCCTGCTTTACAGGCTGATGGCAGGCCCTCCCTCTATCCCAGTGTTTTTCAACCTTTTTTGAGCTGCGGCACATTTTTTACATTTACAAAATCCTGGGGCACACCACCAACCAAAATGACACAAAATGACACTCTAACACAGTAATACATATAGTTAATATGTTTTTAAATGTATTTATACAACCTGGACTTGTTTCGATGAACACAACATAGATATCCTGGCAGGAATGGCAGAAAGACACAAACTTCCCACACAGAACTCCCATAACCAAGAGAAAATACTATAAGAGTTTGGTGGGCATTGACCTTGGGTTTTGGAGTTGTAGTTCACCTACACCCAGAGAGCACTGTGGACTCAAACAATGTTGGATCAGGACCAAACTTGGCATGAATACTCAATATGCCCAAATGTGAACACAGATGGAGTTTGGGGAAAATAGACCTTGACATTTGGGAGTTACCGTTTCTGGGATTTATAGTTAACACACATTCAAAGAGCATCATGAACTCTTGCAACAATGGAATTGAACCAAACTTGGCATATTGAACTCTCATTACCAACAGAAAGTACTGAAAGGGTTTGCTTGGGAATTGACCTTGAGTTTGGAAGTTGTAGTTCACCTACACCCAGAGAGCACTGTGGGCAGGAGGGAGAAGAAAGGGTATTGGAGGTTCCAATTTCCCACGGCACACGTGATGATCGCTCACGGCACACTAGTGTGCCATGGCACACTGGTTGGGAAACACTGCTCTATCCCAACGGAAGCATGGGCAGACCCGTTGGGCTGAATATCCTCCCCCACCGTCATTCCCTTTTCCTTAATGAATCCATATCTTAATTACATTTAAAGCCTGAGGGCAGGGAACTCTTTTGTTGTGCTTTTATTTGTACAGTTCCATCCACAGTGATGGTGCTACATACATTTATTTATTTATTTATTGTTTCGATTTGTATACCGTCCTTCCGACTTGGCTCAGGACGGTTTACTGAATATCAACCTATAAACAGTTAGAAAACAATCCAGTATACAATAACATCATGAGCAGTTGAAAACAGATTAATAATGTTTGCTCCACCAAAGTGGTTACAGGTTAAATGCCTGAGGGAAGAGAGCTGTTTTACATGCTTTCCGAAAGGCCAGCAAATCGGTAATTGCTCGGACTTCAGGTGGCAAGGAATTCCATAGGCTCGGTGCGACTACAGAGAATGCTCTTTGTCTTGTTGAAGACAAATGGATGTTTCGAAGAGATGGAATCTGTAAGAGGTTGTGATCCTCTGATCAAAGCGATCTCTGGGGAACATATGGGAGTAGACGGTCCCTCAAGTACACCGGCCCCAGACCATGCAAGGCCTTAAAGGTCAAGACCAACACCTTGAAGATGATCAAGTGGCAGCCAGTGCAGTCACTGCAGAGTTGGAGTGATATGAGCCCTGGCCGGCACTCCAGCCAAAAGTCTCGCTGCCGCGTTCTGCACCAGCTTAAGCCTCCGGATGACCGACAAAGGAAGACCAATGTAAAGAGCGTTACAGTAGTCTAACCTCAAGATGGCCGTTGCCTGGATTACCGTGGCGTTTGGGGAGATAGGGGGCCAGCCGCCTAGCCTGCCATAGGTGAAAAAAAGCAAATCTACTGACAGTGGAGACCTGGGTCTCCATTGATAGTAGTGGGTCCAATTGGACCCCCAGACTCTTAACCAAGGATGACGGACATAGTGTCTCGCCATCCAGCGTAGGCAGCCGACCCCACCTGGGCGACCCAGCCAAAGGATCTATGTCTTCGATGTATTCACCCTCAACCGACTGGCTCGTAACCAACCAGTCACAGCTTCAAGGCATGGTTGGAAACAATTGGGTACAGAGATGGCTGGCCGGCCATCCTCAGCACAAGCTGGGTGTCGCCAGCGTACTGAAGACACTCCAGACCAAAGCCTCGCACCAATTTGGCAAGTGGTCGCATGCAGATGTCAAATAATAAAGGGGAGAGAATGACTCCCTGAAGGGCCCCACAATTTAGGGGGAGCCTCTCGGAAACCATACCTCCCCTCGTCACTCGCTGTCCCCGATTTAGGAGAAAGGAAGATACCAATTTAAGAGCAGTCCCCCTAACCCCTGTCACGGCTAAGTGGTGAGTTAACAATGCGTCGTCTACCGTATTAAAAGCTGCCGTGAGGTCCAATAACACAAGCAGCGCTGATCCTCCTTGGCCCAATTGGCAGCGAAGCTGGTCTGTGATGGCGACCAGCACAGTCTCTGTCCCATGCCCAATACGGAAGCCAGACTGGTAGGGATCTAGTCCGGCTGTGTCATTTAGGAACTGCTGCAGCTGGTCCGCTACTGCCCTCTCCATCACCTTGCCCAGGAACGATAAATTCGACACTGGGCGGTAACTGGAGGGACCCGAACGATCTAAGTCTGGTTTCTTCAGTACCTCACATAAAAAAAACCAGAAATAGTGTTTTTACAAATGAGGCGGATCTACCCCATTTAATGTCTTTGTGGTGCAGCAGGTTAAACAGCTGAGTTGCTGAACTTGCTGACCAAAAAGTCAATGGTTTGAATCCGGGGAGCAAAGTGAGTTTCTGCTCTTAGCCCCAGCTTCTGCCAGCCTTGCCGTTAGAAAACATGCAAATGTGAGTAGAACGATAGGTACCGCTTCAGTGGGTAGGTAATGGCACTCCATGCAGTCATGCTGGCCACATGACCTTGGAGGCGTCCACGGACAACTTAGAAATGGAGATGAGCACCAACCCCCAGAGTCAAACACAACTGGACTCAATGTCAGGGGAAAACCTTTACTGGATTGAGGACACTTGTCATTGTGCAAAGAAACTCGATGGAGAGAAAGTAGCACTGTACTACACTGCAGGATAAATCCTACACTGCGCAAGTTATGACTGGGTAAGTAGCCAGCACTTGTTATTACTAGCCAGTTAAAATGCCACATATGTACCTCTAAGTATATGCAGAGTGAACTTCACTTTCCACCCCCCAAAATTGGAAATATGCCGTCCCGTAGAACAGTGTTTCTCAACCAGTGTGCCGTGGCACACTAGTGTGCCGTGAGTGATCATCAGGTGCGCCGTGGGAAATTGGAACCTCCAATACCCTTTCTTCCCCCTCCTGCCCACAGTGCTCTCTGGGTGTAGGTGAACTACAACGTCCAAACTCAAGGTCAATTCCCAAGCAAAGCCTTTCAGTACTTTCTGTTGGTAATGAGAGTTCAAAATGCCAAGTTTGGTTCAATTCCATTGTTGCAAGAGTTCAGGATGCTCTTTGATTGTGTGTTAACTATAAATCCCAGAAACTGTAACTCCCAAATGTCAAGGTCTATTTTCCCCAAACTCCATCTGTGTTCACATTTGGGCATATTGAGTATTCATGCCAAGTTTGGTCCTGACCCAACATTGTTTGAGTCCACAGTGCTCTCTGGATATAGGTGAACTACAACTCCAAAACCCAAGGTCAATGCCCACCAAATTCTTATAGTATTTTCTCATGGTTATGGGGGTTCTGTGTGGGAAGTTTGTGTCTTTCTGCCATTCCTGCCAGGATATCTATGTTGTGTTTATCGAAACAGGCCCAGGTTTCACACTGAGTGTATAAATACATTTAAAAACATATTAACTATATGTATTACTGTGTTAGTGTCATTTTGTGTCATTTTGGTTGTTGGTGTGCCCCAGGATTTTGTCAATGTAAAAAGTGTGCCGCGGCTCAAAAAAGGTTGGGAAACACTGCCGTAGAATTACAAAAGCTTCTGCTTCCTGCTTCTTGGCAGCGGGTTCGACAAGGTCTTTTCCAACTCTATGATTCTGTACAGATAGTTATTCTCAACCTTTAGCTCTTGGGATTTTTTGGATTTCAGCTCCATAGTCCCTTAATTGCATTGGCTTAGCCTTCTGGGAAATGAAGTACAAAACTTAGGAAGGGAAAAGGCTGAGAATCCCTGATTTGGTGACATTGTTCTCTCTAAATGCAAGCCCTCTTAGATTTCAGAGAGAATTTCCTTTGCTTTCTTGGCAAGCTTTGAAAAAAAAGGGGAGGGGTATGTTTGAAAAAACAGGAAGTCTTGGAAGTTACTAGGTTCACTATAAGTCAAAGTCATATTGATAGACATTGGCCATTTTTGCTGCTATAGTGCATCTGCTCCCCCCACCTTGAATCTTCTGATAAAACCATTTTGTTTTCTCGGCCACTGGCAAATGCATTTGTACAGCCAGGTTCCCACAAACATGCCCTACATCAGTGTTTCCCAACCAGTGTGCCATGGCACACTAATGTGCCGTGAGCTATCATCAGGTGTGCCGTGGGAAATGGGAACCTCCAATCCCCTTTCTTCCCCCTCCTGCCGAACAGTTTTTCTTCTCCACTCGGGCTCCCTTCTTCCCAGCCTCGCTCTGCTCGCTTTGCCTCGCTTTGCTCTGGGGCGAGTCTGCACAGTAGTGCCCGCACGGGTCACGCCTCCCTCCCTCCCCCCTCCCCTCCTGAACACGCTCACGCTGCCCCCTCGGATCAAAATGGCGGCAGAAGCGGCAGTGTAGAAGAAAAGTAAGTGTTGGGCAGGAGGGGGGGGAAGAGGTCTCTGTGGAAAACTGGCATGGGCAAACTTGGACCTTCCAGGTGTTTTGGACTCCAACTCCCACCATTCCTACCAGCCTCGGGCCCTTTTCCCACCTCAGCCACTTAAGCAGGAAAGGGCCTCAGGCTGTGAGGAATGGTGGGAGTTGAAGTCCAAAGCACCCAGAGGGCCGAAGTTTTCCCATGCCTGTTTTAGGGACCTTAAAGTGGCGAGCCTCCTTCCAACACTGTAATTCTGAGAGAGAGAGAGAGAGAGAGAGAGAGAGAGAGAGAGAGACTGACAGCTGTTGATCAAGACTCCATGTGTGTTCATAGTTGGGCATATTGAGTATTCATGCCAAGTGTGGTCCAGATCCATCATTATTTGAGTCTGCAGTGCTCTCTGGGTGTTGATGAACTACAACTTCCAAACTCAAGGTCAATTCCCAAGCAAACCCTTTCAGTACTTTCTGTTGGTAAGGAGAGTTCAATGTGTCAAGTTTGGTTCAATTCCGTTGCTGCAAGAGTTCAGGATGCTCTTTGATTGTGTGTTAACTATAAATCCCAGAAACTGTAACTCCCAAATGTCAAGGTCTATTTGGGCATATTGAGTATTCATGTCAAGTTTGGTCCTGATCCAACATTGTTTCAGTCCACAGTGCTCTCTGGATATAGATGAACTACAACTCCAAAACCCAAGGTCAATGCCCACCAAACTCTTATAGCATTTTCTCTTGGTTATGGGAGTTCTGTGCGGGGAGTTTGTGTCTTTCTGCCATTCCTGCCAGGCTATCTATGTTGTGTTCATCGAAACAGGCCCAGGTTTCACACTGAGTGTATAAATACATTTAAAAACATATTAACTATACGTATGACTGTGTTAGAGTGTCATTTTGTGTCATTTTGGTTGGTGGTGTGCCCTAGGATTTTGTAAATGTAAAAAATGTGCCGTAGCTCAAAAAAGTTTGAAAAACACTGATTTAAGAGATGAAAACCAGGACATTTGCAAAGCCAGGAAAGATCAGAAAATAGTCAAAGTGGCAAAGTTACTGAGGAAGAACACACTAGCTAAGGGTGCGTCTACACCAGACATGGGCAAACTTGGGCCCTCAAAGTGTTTTGGACTTCAACTCCCACAATTCCTGGCCTCAGGCCCTTTCCTTTTCCCCCCTCTGCCAGTTGAGGAGGAAAAGGAAGGGGCTGGGGCCAGGGAATGTGGGAGTGAAGTCCAAAACCCCTCGAGGGCCCAAGTTTGCCCATGCCTGGTCTACACTGCAACTCCCGTGATTCCATAGCATTTAGCCATAACACTTAAAAGTGCTCTACATTGTAGGTTTCCAACCTCAGGGAGTAGAGAGTACTCCTTGGTGAGAGACTCACATAACATCCATGCAACATACTAAATACATCATCTCCCCTGTAACACAACACCACTTTTTACTGCACTACTACAACTCTGAACGGCAGAACTCACCAGCTGTCATACGCACAGAGATAGATCAACAACAGAAACAAAGCCTCAAACATTGTGATGCTTTTCATTTTGAAGAAACATAGAAACTAAGCACACTTCTGTCTCTTCTTGGTCCATTTCTCACACGCTGTTGCTTCTGGTGTTACTTCTCCAAAAACCCAAGAAATCTCAACAGACCAAAGTTACGAAGGAAGTATGAATATAATACATTTGTAAAAAAAATATCTGGGTAATTAAGCCAAGTTTCGTCAAGCCAACCAAGGTCTTTAGAGTCAGTGATTCATGTTTTCACAATGCTGTAAAGCGTAGCATTTCAGACTGACTAACGGCCATCCCAGCCACCGGACACCACACATCCCCCCTTGTATACAGCAAGTCGAGTGGGATGCGTGTGCTTTGAATGGCCTATTTTTATGGAACGGGCTGCAAGGACACTTGGCAAGTGTCTTCACAATCTGCATCAATGATTCCAAACTCAGCGCTATTTTCATGAAAGACAGAGCGTCTCTGAATTATCGGGGGAGACGGGGACCAGAAGCCGAGGTAGTAGAGTGGGAGGGTTTATTAGGAGCTCCCCAGAACTGGCCCCGGTCCAAAGATATCCTGGGGGTAACATGGCACAAAGCCTCAGCAGGGTCTGCTCAATAAAATATATACATAAATGATTGCGTTTTAAAAACATGGGGACTAAAACTAAGTCTCTGAGAGTATTTGAAAGAAGAAGAAAAACAGGCATGTGTTCTATCCAGCTCAGTGTTTTTCAACCTTTTTTCAGCCGCGGCACATTTTTTACATTTACAAAATCCTGGGGCACACCACCAACCAAAATGACACTCTAACACATACGGAAGCACACTCTGAGGCAGAGAGTTCCACTGCTGAACAGCTCTCATAGTCAGGAAGTTTTTCCTAATATTCACCCTCCTACACAGACATGCTTCTCTGTGATGTTTGATTTTCTGCCTGTGCTGTTGTGCTCTCTCTCTCTCGCTATATATATATATATACTGTATGTATATATATATATATATATATATATATATACACACACACACACATACACACACAAGTCCTTCTCAAAAAATTAGCATATAGTGCTAAAGTTCATTATTTTCCATAATGTAATGATAAAAATTAAACTTTCATATATTTTCGATTCATTGCACACCAACTGAAATATTTCAGGTCTTTTTTTGTTTTAATACTGATGATTTTGGCATACGTATCTCAAAAAATTAGCATATTCCATCCGGCTAATTTTTTCAGACTAATTTTTTGAGTATTTTTGGGTTTTCAGGAGCTGTATGCCAAAAACATCACTACAAAACAAAACAAAACAAGACCTGAAATGTTTCAGCTGGTGTGCAATATATGAAAGTTTAATTTCTATCATTACATTATGGAAAACAATGAACTTTAGCACTATATGCTAATTTTTTGCGCGAAGGACCTGTATATATATGTGTGTGTGTGTGTGTGCGTATGTGTGTGTGTATGTATATATATATTATATATATGTGTGTGTGTGTAATGTTCATTTGTGGGATTAACGTAACTCAGAAATCACTGGACAAATTGCTGCCAAATTCAGCCACAAAACATACTAATACTAACCCAAGGAGGGACCATCAGTCAAAAAATTGATTTTGTCATTTGGGAGTTGTAGTTGCTGGGAGTTATAGTTCACCTGCAATCAAAGAGCATTCTGATCTCCACCAACGATGGAATTGAATCAAACTTCCCACACAGAACTCCCATAACCAAGAGAAAATACTATAAGAGTTTTGTGGGCATTGACCCTGGAAGGTCCAAGTTTGCCCATGCCAGCTTTCGACAGAGACCTCTTCCTCCCCCTTCCCCTTCGCGCCCTTTCTTCCCCCTCCTCCCGAATACTTACTTTTTCTTCTACACTCGGGCTCTCTTCTTCCCAGCCTCGCTCTGCTCGCTTTGCCTCGGTTTGCTCACGCTGCCGCTTCTGCCGCCATTTTGATCCGAGGAGGCAGCGTAAGCGTGTTCAGGAGGGGAGGGGAGAGGGAGGAAGACGTGGGGTGAGTCTGCGCAGTAGCGCCCGCACGGGTCACGTCTTCCTCCCCTCCTGAACACGCTCCCGCTGCCCCCTCGGATTGAGGCTGGGAAGAAGGGAGCCCGAGTGGAGAAGAAAAAGTAAGCGTTCGGCAGGAGGGGGAAGGAAGGGTATTGGAGGTTCCAATTTCCCATGGCACACCTGATGATCGCTCACGGCACACTGGTTGGGAAACACTGATCTAGATGAGCTAATTTTCCAAGAGCACAGAACTGAACTCTCAGGAAACAAAGCAGTGTAGCATTAAAGTTTCAGTGCTTTGTATTATTTATGTATTGCACCCCTGGGGGGGGGGGGGACGACTCAAAAGTGGTTCGCAACATAATCAATGGCAAAATTCAATGCCTCACATGTATGACAATATATTAAAACCATCAAAACTATAAAACTATCATGACAATCCCAAACCTAACGTAAAACCTTTAGACCTTGCATCGAACTCGGAGTATCTTTAACTACTTCCATATTTCTGCCATTCATCGTGTAAGTCTGTCATTACATTATGTGTAAGTCTTAAGTTGTTTCCTAAATGCTAACAAGGAGGGGGGAGATCTAAACTCAATGGGGAAGGAGTTCCACATCCGAGGGGCCACCACTGAGATGGCCCTCTGTCTCGTCCCCACCAGTCACGCCTATGAAGGTGGCGGGACCGAGAGCAGGCCCTCCCTGGCAAATCTTAGTGTTCTAGCTGGCCCATAAAGGGAGGAAATACAAATGATAGAACAAGCAAAACTGTTTTCTAAAATCCCTACTCTTTTAATGCTCTAAGAGCAGGGGTAGGGAACCTATGGCTCGAGAGCCACGTGTGGCTCTTTTCATGATTGCATCTGGCTCTCCAGAGCAGCCAGGGCCTCGGTTTCCCAGCATGCAGCTCCCTCTCTCCCCTTCCTTCTTTCCTCCATTCTCCCTCTTCCTTCCTCTTCCTTTCTTTCTCCCCTTCACCCTTTCCTTCTCCTTCTCTCTTGGCCTTTTCCCTCCCTCTCTCCCTTTCTTCCTTCCTTCCTCTTCTTCTTTCTCCTCTTCACCCTTTCCTTCTCCTTCTCTCCTGCCTTTTCCCTCCCCCTCTCCCTCTTTCTTCCTTCCTCTTCCTTACTTTCTTTCTCCCCTTCACCCTTTCCTTCTTCTTCTCTCCTTCCTTTCCCTCCCTCTCTCCCCTTCCTTCTTTCCTCCATTCTCCCTCTTCCTTCCTTCCTTTCTCCCCCTTCACCCTTTCCTTCTCTCCTTCCTTTTCCCACCGTCTCTCCCCTTCCTTCTTTCCTCCATTCTCCCTCTTCCTTCTCCTTCCTTTCTTTCTCCCCCTTCACCCTTTCCTTTTCCCTCTCCCTTCCTTCCTTCCTCTTCCTTTCTGTCTCCCCTTTCACCCTTTCCTTTTCCCTCTCCCTTTCTTCCTTCCTCTTCCTTTCTGTCTCCCCTTTGCCCTTTCCTTCTCCTTCTCTCCTGCCTTTTCCCTCCCCCTCTCCCTCTTTCTTCCTTCCTCTTCCTTACTTTCTTTCTCCCCTTCACCCTTTCCTTCTTCTCTCCTTCCTTTTCCCACCCTCTCTCCCCTTCCTTCTTTCCTCCATTCTCCCTTTCTTCCTTCCTCTTCCTTCCTTTCTCCTTCTTCACCCTTTCCTTCTCTCCTTCCTTTTCCCACCCTCTCTCCCCTTCCTTCTTTCCTCCATTCTCCCTCTTCCTTCCTTCTCCTTCCTTTCTTTCTCTCCTTCACCCTTTCCTTTTCCCTCTCTCCCTTCCTTCCTCTTCCTTTCTGTCTCCCCTTTGCCCTTTCCTTCTCCTTCTCTCCTGCCTTTTCCCTCCCCCTCTCCCTTTCTTCCTTCCTCTTTCTTCCTTTCTTTCTCCCCTTCACCCTTTCCTTCTTCTCTCCTTCCTTTTCCCACCCTCTCTCCCCTTCCTTCTTTCCTCCATTCTCCCTTTCTTCCTTCCTCTTCCTTCCTTTCTCCTTCTTCACCCTTTCCTTCTCTCTTTCCTTTTCCCACCCTCTCTCCCCTTCCTTCTTTCCTCCATTCTCCCTCTTCCTTCCTTCTCCTTCCTTTCTTTCTCTCCTTCACCCTTTCCTTTTCCCTCTCTCCCTTCCTTCCTTCCTCTTCCTTTCTGTCTCCCCTTTGCCCTTTCCTTCTCCTTCCTTTCCCCTCCCCTTCTCTCCTTTTCTTCCTTCCCCCCTCTCCCTCTTTCTTCCTTCCTCTTCCTTCCTTTCTCCCTTCACCCTTTCCTTCTTCTCTCCTTCCTTTCCCTCCCTCTCTCCCCTTCCTTCTTTCCTCCATTCTCCCTCTTTCTTCCTTCCTCTTCCTTCCTTTCTCCTTCTTCACCCTTTCCTTCTCTCCTTCCTTTTCCCACCCTCTCTCCCCTTCCTTCTTTCCTCCATTCTCCCTCTTCCTTCCTTCTCTCTTTCTCCTTTTCTCCTTCCCTCTCTCTTCTCCTTTCCTTCTTTTCCTCCCTCCTCCTCCTCCCCTCTCTCTTCTTTCTCCATTCTCCCTCTTTCTTCCCTTCCTCTTCCTTCCTTTGTCCTTCTTCACCCTTTCCTTCTCTCCTTCCTTTTCCCACCCTCTCTCCCCTTCCTTCTTTCCTCCATTCTCCATCTTCCTTCCTTCTCCTTCCTTTCTTTCTCCCCCTTCACCCTTCCCTTCTCCCTCCCTCTCGCCCCTTCCTTCTTTCATCCATTCTCCCTCCCTCCCTCCCTCCCTCTTCCTTACTCTTCTATTCTTTTTCCCCAAGTCTTCCTTTCCTTCTCCTTCCTTTGTTTTCACTTCCCTCTCTCTCTCCTTTTACTTTTTCCTCACTCCCTTTCCTTTCCTCTTCCCATTTCCTTTCTTTCCCCCTCCTTGTCTCTCTCCTGCTTTTTTCTTCCTCTTCCATAATTCGTTGTTTTCTTTCTTCCTCTCCCCTCCCTCCTTTATTTCCTCTGTCTGTCTTTCTTTCCCTCTTCCTTCCTCCCGTCTTCTCTTCCTTCCCAGAGTCCTGAGCGTGCCTTTTGCAGAGCCAGGTCTGAAGTGTCCTGTCATTCTTCCGGGGGAATCCTTTTCTCATAGTATGTACGTCTATACTCACATTTAGTTGAATTGAGTCCTAAAATATGTATTATATATTATATGGCTCTCACTGAAATACATTTCCAAATATTTTGCTTTTATGGCTCTCTGCTCGAAGAGAAATGTCTAGCGGGATTATTTTGCCCTTTACCAAACAGGATTAGAGTAGTCAAAACAACCAGCTTTAAAAGCCTATGGTTACTGTTACTACTATTGGAGAGATCATGCAACCCGTTTTCCCTCCAACTATGTATTTTCCCCACATAATTATTATGTGTAATAAGAAGAAAGGTTGACCTATTTGCTTTTGTACATCATGTGTATTCTTTAGCAATGTTGGCTGCCTGTAGCAACTGCTGTTCCAGAGAGGCATCTGAAGCATTCGTCAAATGATAGCTCTGGATCACAAACATTTCTGCTTTGAGAAAAGAAAAAGGGTTTCAGGTCATCAAGAGTAACATAGGTGGACATTATGTTCTGACCCTTTCCTTATTTTAGGTCTGTGTCCTTGTCAAAAAAAGAACAAACACCTATTTCCTGGTCAAAAATTACAATTAAAGCATGTATTGTTTACATGATAAGATTGATTACAAACAAGAAGTTTTATAATCTATATATTTTTTCACGTCTTCTGTTTTTTTTGTCTCGGCATTACTTCGCGAACAAAGCTTCTTAGGAAGGACTCATCCCACACTTTTTACAAGCGCGTTGATGACTCAAAAGGCCAATCTGAGATAGGCAAGTTTGGTTGCAGAAAGCACAGCAGAAAGTCTCCTTGGGTGATGTTGTTTCCCAGTTGTGGTTCCTTCTGCGTTGTCGTTTCTCTTCGAGACCCGTTCGGCGTGTCTTCTCGAAAGAGGCCGCAGCATTGTGGATAGTGCGCCTCCATGCCTCCCAATGTGAGGCCAGGGTGGACCATTGTTGGGGATCAATCTGGCCGAGCCTGAGATGTTGTTTCAGGGAGTCCTTATATCTCTTTTTGAGGGCGCCTCTCTTGCGCTGACCCATGGCGAGTTCACTGTAGAGTAGTATCTTTGGGAGGCGGTGCGCCTCCATCCTAGAGATGCGCCCTGCCCAGCGCAGCTGTGTTCTCAATAGCATGGCCTCAATGCTGGTGATCCCTGCTTGATCAAGGACAGCAACGTTCGTCACATAGTCAGTCCAGTGTATATTTAGGATTGTGCAAAGCGTTCGAGGAGTCGTAGGTGTTGGCGATAGGTGACCCATGTTTCAGATCCATAGAGGAGAATAGAGAGTACGATAGCTCTGTACGCACTGATTTTGGTGCTTTGCCTCAGGTGCTTGTTGCTCCAGACTCTTTTGTGAAGCCTTCCGAATGCACTCTATGCCTTTGCTAATCTGGGATCTATCTCTTTGTCAATCTTGGCGTCTGAAGAGATGATGCTTCCCAGGGAGGTGAACTGCTGGACGGACTTAAGCACAGATTCGCCTATGCTGACGTGGGGATGATGGTGTTCTTCCTGTGGTGCGGGCTGGTAGAGGACTTCCCTTTTCTTCAGGCTGACTTCCATCCCAAACAGCTTTTTTTGTACAATCTTACTAAACCCTGATAAAGTGTTCTTAAATGTTTGCAGATTTCTGTGACATTTTGAGTGGTCCTAATCGGTGGCACAGCAGTTTAAACCACTGAGCTGCTGAACTTGTTGACTGAAAGGTTGGCAGTTCGAATCCAGGGAGTGGTGTGAGGTCCCGGTGTCAGCCCCAGCTTCTGCCAATCTAGCAGTTTAAAAATATGCAATTGTGAGTAGATCAATAGGTACCGCTCCGGCAGGAAGGTAATGACACTCCATGCAGTCATGCCAGCCACAGAACCTTGAAGGAGTCTATGGACAACACTGGCTCTTCAGCTTAGAAATGTAGATGAGCATTAACCCTCAGAGTCGGACACGACTAGACTTAATGTCAGGGGAAAACCTTTACCTTACTCAACTAACGCTGGGCTTATCTGATATCAGAGTGTTTCTGGACATCTTGTTCTCCAGATTGGATAACAGTTGAAGAAAGCATGGTGGTGCTTGAACAATACTTCTTGTTGTGGTTGTTTCTTTCCAGTTATTTCTGACTGATGGCCTTTTGGGGGGGGAAAAGGTTAGGAGCGATTTGAGAAAATGCAAGTCACTTCTGGTGTGAGAGAATCGATCGTATGTCGGTCATACTAACTTGTGATGCCACTGATCATGATAGTAAGATTTATATACATGCATTGTGTACTTGAATGAAGCCACAGATATTACTGTGATTCTACCCGCCCTGACGAAGGACCCAAGAGGTCCGAAACGGGTCGGATCCGCGACGGTCATCCCGTAGGCATGGGCTTCTTTATCACCGTTTAGCCTGCACCGGTCACAGCAGCCTCCTTGAAGACCGTTTGGATGATCACTGGTTGTAATTTAACCTTCTTTGGGATGATTACATTGCTTACTTCTTCTCAGCAATCTACTCTGTTGCCATACGGCTGCTCACACTTTGTGTTTACTTGTGAGAAGGCAACCAGCCAACCTCCGCTGCTTTTTCCCTTTTTTCCGTTGTTTACCTTGGATACGAGCTCTAGCAACTTTGGCAGTTTGGGGGCTTACACTTTCTTCCTTGCAAGAAGACTCTTGATAATTTCCCTGTACTTTGATTTTTGTCTGCTGCCTAACCTTGGCATACTATATCTCCCCAACCTCACGAGAGGACGCACTGACGTCAGGAGCGTCAGTCACACACCCCGCTTGCCGGAGCTCCGTGAACTGCATAGAATGGAGAAACTGCCGCGTAGTGAGTTTGTGATTATTTATGCAATGTTATCTCTGCTATTCTCGGATTCTACCTTTACTAGCAAGTTATTTTCCATCTCTACTGAGACTTTAAATTATAATATGAACTCTTTTCCAAAATACATTTATGATTATTTGACTGTTACCTGTGATTATATGCTGTTACTGGATGCACCTGATTATTGAACATATACCGTGTTTCCCCGAAAGTATGACACCCCCGATTGTAAGACGTATCGGGGGTGTCGGAGGGGTCGGCTTATATAAGCCGTACCCCGAAAGTAAGACGTACCTCGGGCAGCATGGCATGGCTTTGGCTGGGCGACGAGAGGCTCCCAGAGGGCTCAAAAGGGCCCGGATCCTCCTCCTCTTCTTTCCAGCGGCGCCTTCCATCCTCCTCCTCTTCCTCCCAGCAGCGCCTTCTCCCTCTCGCCGGTTCCGCCCCCGGCGAGAGGGAAGAAAGCGCCGCCGGAAGTCCCGCCCGCACGGCGGCTCAGGCGTCTTTCCCCGCCGCTGCCCCGCTCGTCCGCGCTCCAAACGGGAGCCGGGCAGCGGCGAACAGCGCCTGAGTCGCCCTGGGGGCGGGACTTCCGCCGGCGCCTCTCCCTCTCGCCGGATCCGCCCCTTGCCTTCACTGAAGGGAAGAAGGGCGGAGCCGCCGCCGGCGAGAGGGGGAAGGCGCCGGCGGAAGTCCCGCCCCAGGGCGACTCAGGCACTTTTCGCGCCGCCCGGCTCCCGCTTGAGGGAAAGACGCCTGAGCCGCTGTGCGGGCGGGACTCTCCCTCTCGCGGCGCTTTCTTCCTCTCCGGCGGGAAGAAGGGCCCCTCCCTTCACGGAACCGGCGAGAGGGAGAAGGCGCCGCTGGGAGGAAGAGGAGGAGGATGGAAGGCGCCGCTGGAAAGAAGAGGCGCTGCTGGGAGGAGGGATTCCGGCCCCTTTGAGCCCTCTTCTGAGCCTCTTGTCGCCCTGCCAAGAAGCCATGCCATGCCGCCCGAGGTTTCTTCGCCTTACTTTTGGTACCGTCGGCTAATGTAAGCCGTACCCCGAAAGTAAGCCGTAGTGGGGATTTTGGGGGTCAAAAGAAAGTAAGACGCTGTCATACTTTCAGGGAAACACAGTAGCTGTGTATATGTTAATAACAATCTTTACTTTATAGACATTTTGTATTAATATCGATTGCTACAGTCTTTCTACACTCGGAGTGTTTCTTAGAATTGGCCGTCTGCAAGGACATTGCCCAGGAGATGCCCGGGTGTTTTACCATCCTTGTGGGAGACTTCTCTCATGTCCCCGCATGGGGAGCTGGAGCTGACAGAGGGAGCTCATCCATGCTCTCCCTGGATTTGAACCTCCAACCTGTCGGTCTTCAGTCCTGCTGGCACAAGGATTTAACCCCTTGTGCCACCGAGGGCTCCTATCTGATCCTAAGGCATGCTTATCATGGGCTTTTCATGGCAAGATTTGTTCAGAAGACTTCCTTTGACTTCCTCTGAGGCCAGATCAAACTAATAACAGATGAGCTGCACAAGTTGGAAGGAAAATCTGACTGAGGGATCAGCAATATTTTTATTTATTTATTATTTCAATTTATATACCACCCTTCCCAGGAAGGCTCAGGGTGGTTTACAACAACAACCAACACAATCACAGCAAAAGATTAAAACGTAAGAACAGCTTTAGACCAGAGTGGAGTATGCAGCCTTAAAGGTTAAGCGCCTGTCGAAAAAGGCAGGTCTTACAGGCCCTCCTGAAGGGAGGGCGTTCCGGAGAACAGGCGCTACTGCAGAAAAAGCGCACTGCAGCGTCGATGATAAGTGGCAGACCTTGAGACAGGCCCGGATGAACCAATTGTGGCGCCCTAGGCCACACTCTGGAGGCGCCGCCACCGCCCCGGGGAGCGAGGCCGCTTGCGGGGGGCCCTCCCTCCTCGCTCACATCAGCGTCAGTCCCGCCCCTCTTCCTTCACTGAAGGAAGAGGGGCGGGGAAGGCACAGGCAGCGAGGAGGGGGTGGCGGGACTTCCCTCCGCCCCCTCCTCGCTCGTGTCAGCGTCGGTCCCGCCCCTCTTCCTTCACTAAAGTGCGAGCAGCGAGGCGGGGGCCTAGGACTTCCCTCTGCCTCCCCCTCTCTCGCATCAGCGTCGGTCCCGCCCCTCTTCCTTCACTGAAGGAAGAGGGGCGGGCCCGGCACGAGCAGCGAGGGAGGGAGGAGCCGAGGGGAGCAGAGCAGGGGGGGGGGCGGGGAATTTTTTTTTGATTTTTTTTCTTTTTTGGGGGGGTCCGGACCTGCTGCCCCCCCATGGCTGCCACCCTAGGCCATGGCCTAGAGTGGCCTTATGGGTAATCCGGGCCTGCCTTGAGAGATGGAACTTCCAATAGATTTCGATCCATGGACCGTAGTGGCCTCTGGGGAATGTGCGGGGGGAAAACGGTCCTTCAGGTACACTGGCCCCAGAGCACGCAAGGCCTTAAAAGTTAGCACCATCACTTTGAAGGCAATCCGGCTCTCAATCGGGAGCCAGAAAAAAGGCTGCAAGACTGGCGTGATGTGGCATGATAGTGTCACTCCAGCCAGAAGTCGAGCCGCAGCTTAAGTTTCCGGATTACCGACAATGGAAGGCCAATGTAAAGGGCATTACAGTAGTCCAGCCTTGAGATGACCGTGGCCTGGATTACTGTAGCCAGGTCCTCACCGGAGAAGTAGGGCGCCAGCCGCCTTGCCTGGCGCAGATGGAAAAATGCTGCTTTACTCACGGCGGAGACCTGAGCCTCCATCGTCAGCAAGAGGGTCCAGTTGGACCCCCAAGCTTTTAACCAAGGGTAAGCTTTTAACCAAGCTTTTAACCAAGGGGTAACCACCCTGCCGTCCATGATTGGCAACCAGAGCTTCCCCCCACCCCCGGGGACGACCCAGCCACAGGACCTCAGTCTTCAACGGGTTCACCTTCAACCCACTAGCCCAGTGTTTCCCAACCTTTTTTGAGCCGCGGCACACTTTTTACATGTACAAAATCCTGGGGCACACCACCAACCAAAATGACACAAAATGACACTCTAACACAGTAATACATATAGTTAATATGTTTTTAAATGTATTTATACACTCAGTGTGAAACCTGGGCCTGTTTCGATGAACATAACATCGATATCCTGGCAGGAATGGCAGAAAGACACAAACTTCCCACACAGAACTCCTATAACCAAGAGAAAATACTATAAGAGTTTGGTGGGCATTGGCCTTGAGTTTTGGAGTTGTAGTTCACCTATATCCAGAGAGCACTGTGGACTCAAACAATGTTGGATGAGGACCAAACTTGGCCCGAATACTCAATATGCCCAAATATGAACGCAGATGGAGTTCAGGGGAAATAGACCTTGCCATTTGGGAGTTGTAGTTGATGGGATTTATAGTTCCCCTACAATCAAAGAGCATTCTGAACCCCACCAATGATAGAACTGGGTCAAACTTCCCACACAGAACCCCCAGGAGGCAAGAGGAGGTCTCTACTTGGGGAAAGGGAGGCGGGCCTTCCCAATGCATGGAGAGGGAGAGACCAAGTAGACAACGGGTGGGGAAGGGGGGGTTGTTTGTAATTTTGTGCCTTTATCGAGGTAGGTTTCTTAGGGTTTTTATACTTCAACACACTAGACTCCCCCCCCCCCCCCCTTTCCTGGAGGTTCCAATTTCCCACAGCACACCTGATAATCGCTGATGGCACACTAGTGTGCCCCGGCACACTGGTTGAGAAACACTGCATTAGCCCGTAGCCACCCAGTCACGGCTTCCAGGCACTGATGTAAATAATCGGGTACAGAGTCCGGCCGGCCTTCCATCCTCAGCACCAGCTGGGTGTCATCAGCGTACTGATGACACTCCAGACCAAAACTCCGCACCAGTTGGACCAGTGGACGCATGTAGATGTTAAATAATAGAGGAGAGAGGATAGCCCCTTGGGGGACCCCACAGTTAAGGGGGACCCTTTCTGAGACCATCCCTCCCCTCTCCACCCGTTGTCCCCGATTTCAATATGTCTTGAAAAGAAAAAGGAAAAAAACACTGTCAGAAGGAGGAGGCAAAAGAATGGCTTGCCCCAAGGCAGCGTTCTTGCACTGACCTTGTTTAACATCTTGGCTCATGATCAGCCACAGCCACCACTCAGAACGAGCTTTATATATGCCGATGACCTTGGCCTAACAACACAAGCCAAACACTTTGAAACAGTCAAAGACCAACTCAATAATGCCTTGAAAGGTCTCTACAGCTACTACAAAAATAACCACCTGAAGCCTAACCCTGCCAAGACACAAGTGTGTGCTTTCCACCTATGTAACCGTGAAGCCAACAGGAAATTGGAAGTGACCTGAGAAGATCGAGAGCTTGAACACTGTTTCCATCCTAAATATCTTAGTGTCACCTTAGATCGATCACTAGCATTTAGGAAACACTATATGAACACCATGCACAAAGTAGCTGCACGCAGTAACATCCTGCGGAAACTTACTGGCAGCACATGGGGTGCAGACCCAAAATTAATAAGGCCATCAGCCGTGGCCTTGTCCTTACTCAGCTGCTGAGTATGCCTGCCCTGTTTGGCACAAGTCTGTTCACCCGAAGGAGGTGAACATGGCATTGAGCGAAACATCTATCTATCTATTTCTATCTATCTATTACATATGTTTGCGGCCGAGCGGCCGACGGGAGGAATATGTGCCAGCATTTTGATTGGCTGCCATTGTGGGATTATTTGCATAACAGGCTCTAACTAGCCAGCCTCAGAACTCCAACATTCTACGGCCCCAGACAGAGGGGATTGGTTGCCACTGAAATTGAATTTGCATAACTGCCTCCAAATGGCCAACCACATTCAAACATTCTAAAGTGACTCAGAGGGAAAGGGAAAGGCCTCAGGCAGTCAGCCACTGAGGCCCACAGCACTGACAGATCAGGACCAAACTTGGCAAACAGACGACCAATGGCCCACTTCACTACCTGGTGTGGTTTAGGGCAGGAGGGGCCATGAATGATGGGATTTGCAGTACCTTCACGTCATTCACTTCCCAAACAACACTAAAGCCCCTATAAAACACAAACCAGCCCCAAAATTGACAGAAAGGCTTCCTTATATAAAACAAGTATTTAGAAAGGTGGATAAATTTGCACAAGGGGAAGTGTACTGTGCGGGAGATTACAATCTGGAATTAGTAACAACAAGGCAAAATAACAACAGGAAGTTAAATATAAGGGAATACAACATGCAGGATCTATTAGAAGGGGAACCAGAGAACAATAGGGGGACATATTACTCAGGAAGACATGATATATATAGCAAAATAGATTACATTCTTGGGAAAAATACAAACCAATCATTAATTCTAGAGGCAAAAACACTTCCAATACATTTGTCAGATCATGCACCACTAAGAGTAAAAAGTAAAATTAGAAATAGAGAAAAAGAAAAATCTGGAGATATAATACAATTTTAAACAGTAGAGAGCAAGAGTATGAAATAATTAGGAAAGAAATAATCAAGTATTTTGAGATTAACGACAATGGACAAGTAACTAAAGATATAATTTGGGACGCGCAAGGCCGTTATAAGAGGTCATTGTATAAGTCTAGAGGCAAACCTCAGAAAGAGATGGAGACACGAACAGGATAAGAGAATAAAAGAAATAGAAACTCTGCAGTACAAACATAAAATAACTAGGGATAAAATGATCTGGAGAGAATTAAAGGAGAAGAGAAAACAATTAGAAGCCTTGGAGGAAAGGAATATAATGAATAAGTACTTATATGTTAAGAGTTATTCCCAAAGTTGGAACATAAAATCAATGAAGAGGATGGCTTATTATTTGAAAAAAGAAAAGGAAAAACCTGGATAAAGAGATTAAAAGATGAAAAAGGGAGAGAACAAGAGGAGCAAAAGTAAGATCAGGAGATAATGACAAAATATTACAAGGATTTATATAAGGAGGAGGGGGTAGCACAAGGGAACTTAAATATCAGAGAAAAATTGCAGAGGAAGACAGAGAGTTGTTAAATCAACCAATAACACAAGAGGAAATATTAAATGTAATTAAAGGGTTAAAAGGGGCTAAGTCTCCAGGGCCAGATGGATTCCCAGCGGAATATTATAAAGCATATATTGAAGAATTGGTACCACATCTAACAGAGCTGTTTAATGAAATATACATTAAGCAAAAAGTCCCACAAACATGGAAAGTTTCAGAAATTATCACCATACCAAAAAAGGGAAGAGATCTAACACAACCAGGGTCATATAGACCTATCAGTCTATGTAACCAGGATTACAAAATATTCACAAAAATTTTAGCAAAAAGATTGGAAACGATAATGCCAAAAATAATTAAAGAAGATCAATATGGATTTGTAAAGGGAAGAAAAAGCGAGGATCCAATAAAAAATGTGGTAATTGCAATGAATCATGCAAATTTGAATAAGGGAAAAATTGGAATACTCAAATTGGATGTCTATAAAGCTTTTGATAAGGTTAACCATAAATATCTGTTAAATGTATGTCAACAATTGAATATGGGGGGAAAATGTTGTAAAACATTGCAGCAACTGTATAGTAATTGTAAGGCAAGAGTAAGAGTGAACAACAGAAGGACAGGAGAGATACCTATTCTAAATGGCACAAAACAAGGGTGTCCATTATCCCCCACTTTATTTGTAATACCGTGTTTCCCGAGTAAGACACCCCGATTGTAAGACGTATCGGGGTGTCTGAGGGTCGGCTTATATAAGCCATACCCGTATATAAGCCGTGCCTCGTCCGCCGCCGCAACCGCAGGTGTGCCGCGGCACACCTGCGGCACACCTCCGCAGCACACCTCTTCGCCAGGGCTCCAGGCAAGGGAGGGGGGAAAGGAGCCAGGGGCGGGAGGAAGCGGCGACGCGTCACTGTGACGCTGCGATCCTCACCACGCCCTGGCTCCTTTCCCCTCCCTTCTTTCCTCAAGCAAGGGAGGGAAAGGAGCCAGGGCGCAGTGAGGATCGCAGCGCCACAGTGACGCTGTCGCCGCTCCTCCCGCCCTGGCTCCTTTCCCCTCCCTTGCCTGCAGCCCTGGCGATGAGGTGTGCCGCGGAGGTGTGCCGCAGGTGTGCCGCGGCACACCTCCAGTGGCGGCGGCGGCGTGGGCGTGGCGACGGGGTACGTCTTGGGTTATATAAGACGTACCCCGAAAGTAAGCCGTAGGGGGACTTTTGGGGGGGAAAAGAAAGTAAGACGCTGTCTTACTTTCGGGGAAACACGGTAGCAATAGAGATACTAGCCGAAAGTATCAGAAATAGCACCAAGTGGACAGGGTATAAAATAGAAAAGGAGGGAGGAAGAAAAGAAGAAATAAAGCTGAACCTCTTTGCCGATGACGCAATGATTATTACCAACCAACCATTAATTATGATAAAAGATATGATAAAAATATTGGAAGAATTTAGGAGCATATCAGGATTATTTGTTAACATTGAAAAGTCAGAGATATTATGTCTTAATACCCCCCCAAAAGAACAATTGGAGATTAGAAAAATATCGGGATTAAAATTAGGATTAAAGAAGATAAAATATTTAGGAGTGTGGATATATAAAAATCTAAAGAGTATAGTTGAGGTAATTATAAACAAAAATGGAAAATAATAGAGAAACAACTTAAGAAGTGGGAAGGGAAAACGTTAGCAAGAGTGGATAGAATAAGGGTATTGAAAATGTTCGTAATACCAAAAGTATTATATCTATTCCAAACATTGCCAAATGCAGTAGAGAGGAAGACATTAAAGATATGGGATAGAAGAATAAAAAACATGGGCAGCTGGAGGAAAAGACCCAGAATAAGGGACAAATGGTTAAATGCCAAAGAGGAAGAGGGAGGCTGGGGGGATCCCAAGTTTAGAAGTTTACCATGATGCATTTCAAATACAAAGATCATTGGAAATACAATACACGGGGAAAAATGGGTAAATATGGAAAAGATAATAAATAATATTAAAGGAAAAGAAATAATATTTACGGATTGGAAGAGGAGAGAGGAAACAGAATTTAAGGAACCCTTTAAAGGAACAGCAAAAGTGTGGAAACCAGAAGGAAAATGTTACAAAAATGGTACAGAACTCCTGCACAACTTTCACGCTTTGTACCAGGGATGAAAGAGAAGTGTTGGCACGGCTGTGAACAAAGAGGGGTGTTCAATAATATGATATGGGAATGTGATAGAGCGCAAGATTACTGGAAAATGATTGAAGGAGAAATCAATAGAATGTTAGATTTACATATTGTAATAGTTCATAGAAATGTATTACATGCACGGATAATAGGAGTGAAGAGTATGCAAAAAGAAAAATTGATTGATAAATTAATAGCGTGTGCACAGATAGTTTTAGTGAGGGGTTGGAAGGATAAAACAAAATGGACATTGACCAACTGGTATAACTATATAATTAATATGTTAAATGTGGAAATAACAAATTGTAAATGGAATAATATAGATAAAACTGAAAAGATAATAATAACAAAGAGGATAATAATATAATATAATAATAACAAAGAGGATAATAACAAATCAGTCAGCCAACTGTCTCTGTGAGGAGCATTTTAAAGCAGACTACTTGCTAATAAGAAAATAAGGAGCACTGGTAAGTTCCTGGGTAAATTTGTTGTTTTAGCTTCAAGTATTAGCTGCTAGAAGGTAGTTTTTAGCAGCAGCTAAAAGAGGTTCTTTTTCCCATCCAAATTGCCTTAAGCCAGGGGTGGGCAAACTGCGGCCCGGGGACCGGATGCGGCCCTTTGGCCGATTCTATCTGGCCCTCCTAAGAGTCCCTGGCTTGCCTCCCCTGCCTGGCCTCTGCATAAAACTCTCCAGAGAAGGGGACTACAAGGAAGCATTATTTTATTTTAGTGGTTTTTATTATTATTGTATAATAATTTTATTATAATAATAAAATAATATAATAAATAATATAATATAATGTTATATTATATATTATAATTTCAATATATTATAATGTCTATATATATACTATAATATAATTGTGATATTAATACTAATGTATGAATATTTCTTGATATATTAATATGTTAATATTAATGATGTGTAATACAGTATATGGTAAATATAGTAAGTGAATAAAGAAATTATGTAGATTAGCATGTAGTTCCACCTTTAGGTGCGGCCCTCCATAATATTTTTTGGCTCTCATGTGGCCCCTTGGAAAAAATAGTTGCCCACCCCTGCCTTAAGCACATTCCTTGAAAGGGCGGGGCCTGCTATAGCAACCCTCCTGCCAGGTGGGAGCAATTAGCCTACTTCCTGTTTTTAAGCAGAGAGCCTAGCCCCTGTTTTTTAAATCGGCGCGCGCTACAACATAAACCTGTAACAAGTAAAAAAAAAGAAAAGAAATATCCAAAGACTTGTAAAAAAGTTAATCAAGACCAAAACAAACAGTGAATCTACAAAAAGGAAAAAAAAGTCTAATTATCCAAAAAAAGGGAGTCAAATTATAAAAACATATAAACAAGAAATGGAGGTAGTCAGCCAGCAGTGGGAGGGGGCTTTCCAGTGTTTTGCATTGAGTGTCACATGTATGACTATCTGCCTGCTGGGCAGAAGTCTTGGGTGTGCATTCGCTGCAGAGAGCTCCTGGCTCTCAGGGAACGTGTTCTTTCCCTTGAAGCCAAGGTAGCAGACCTGGAGAAGCACAGAGAGGAAGTGAGGCAGGAGGAAGAGATCTCCAGGGATGAAATAGGAGCATCCCACTCCGTTCTGAGCAGCCCTCCAGCTGCTTTGGAAAATGGGGGTCTTGGGCAGGGAGGACATCACTCTGAGGAAGAGGGACCGGCTCCCTTAGTTGGGACCCCTTCCTCGGAGGATGTGCCCATATCCTCTTGCACCGAGGATACTTCTCAATGGGTGTTAGGAGGGGGGCTTCTTGTAGTGGGCGATTCGATTGTCAGGAACATAGAAAGCTGGGTTTGTGATGGATGTGATGACCGCATGGTAAATTGCCTGCCAGGTGCAAAGGTTGCGGACATCACGAGGCATCTAGATAGGCTGGTAGATAGTGCCGGGGTGTAGCCAGCAGTCGTGGTACACGTCGGTACCAATGACATTGGGAAGGCCAAACGGATGGTCCTGGAAGCCAAATTTAGGTTTCTAGGTAGAAGATTAAGGTCCAGGACCTCAAAGGTAGCATTCTCGGAAATTCTACCGGTTCCACGCGCAGGGACAGCCAGACAAGCAGAGCTCCGGAGCTTCAATGCGTGGATGAGGCAGTGGTGTCGAGAGGAAGGCTTTAGATTTGTTAGGAACTGGGGGACATTTTCGGGAAGCCAAACCTTTACAAAAGGGACGGGTTACACCTGAACGAAAATGGAACCAGACTGCTGGCAATTAATATTAAAAAGGCTTCAGAGCAGCTTTTAAACTGATTCCTAGGGGAAAGTCGACAGGAGCTGGGCAGCTTCCGGTTCGAGAGGGTGAAACGCCAAGTATGGAGGATGAAATTTATGCACAAATGGCCGAGTCAACAGAAAAGATAGAAAGTAGTCAAGAGGTAGGACATGGTAGGCCTTCTACAAATTCTCATAAACAGCCAAAGTTGAAAGGGCATCAGAGCAATAAATATAACTGTCTGTACGCAAACGCTAGAAGCCTTCGAACAAAAATAGGAGAGTTGGAATGTTTGGCAAAGAAAAAAATATTGATATTATTGGCATAACAGAAACCTGGTGGACAGAGGAAAACAATTGGGACACAAAAATTCCAGGTTATAAACTGTACAGGAAAGACAGGAGAGGGAAAACGGTGGCGGTGTGGCCTTGTACATAAATGAAGAGCTAGAATCTCATGAATTAGAACTTCAAGAAAATTCAAACTCACCTACAGAAACATTGTGGGTAAAAATCCCAGGACAAAAACTAATCTAGCATTAGGGATCTGCTATCGCCCTCCCAACCAAACTCCAGAGGCAGACTGCTATCTGGAAAATGAAATTAAACAGGCCTCAAAAAGCAATAAATTAGTCATAATGGGGGACTTCAACTATCCCCGAATAGATTGGCTAAATTTTTGTTCTACGCATGAAAGAGAGACAAGGTTCCTCGACATGCTAGCTGATTATTCCCTTGAGCAGATGGTCATGGAACCAACCAGGGGAAAGGGGATCCTGGACTTGGTGCTAACTAATGAACAAGATCTCGTTCAAGATGTCCTTGTAACTGATCCCATAGGTACCAGTGACCACAACACAATAACCTTCAACTTAAGTTTGGATAGCAAACTGTCAGTGAAAACTAACACAGAGACCTTAAATTTTCAAAAAGAGAATTTCACCAAAATGAGAAAAATAGTAAAGAACAAACTAAAAGGAACAGTAAAAAAAAATAAAATCCCTCCAAAATGCTTGGAAACTGTTTAAAAATACTTTAAAACAAGCCGAACTAAAATGCATTCCTAAAATAAGAAAGAGGCCGGAAAGTCCAAGAGGACATCGGCATGGCTTACAAATGAAGTAAAAGATGTGATTGGAAATAAGAAAAACTCATTTAAGAAATGGAAGGCTCTTCCTACTGAGGAGAACAGAAAGGAACACAAGCTCTGGCAAACTAAATGCAAAGCAACCGTCAGGAAAGCCAAGAGAGATTTTGAGGCACATATAGCTAAGAATATTTTAAAAAATAGCAAAAACTTCTTTAAGTACATCAGAAGCAGAAACCCAACTAGAAAAGCAGTTGGGCCACTTGACAAAAATGGTAAGAAAGGGACAATAAGTGAAGACAAGGAGATTGCCGAGCGGCTAAACGACTTCTTTGCCTCCGTTTTCACACAGGAGGACAGACAACATATGCCTGCAGCTGAGTCAGTTTTTTCAGGGAGGGAATTAAATGAATTAAACCAGATAGAGATAAACAAGGAAGATGTTCTCACATGCCTTACTAAACTAAATGTCAACAAATCACCAGGGCCAGATGGCATCCACCCCAGAGTTCTTAAGGAACTCAAGTGTGAAATTGCTGAAATTCTAGCCAAAATATATAACCTTTCTCTAAGATCAGGCACTGTACCGAGGACTGGAGGGAGGCAAATGTAACTCCGATCTTCAAGAAAGGATCCAGGGGTGATCCAGGAAATTATAGGCCAGTTAGTCTAACCTCAGTTCAAGGCAAAGTGATGGAAACCATTATTAAAGAAAAAATTACTAAGCACATAGAAGAACAGGCATTGCTGAAGGAAAATCAACATGGTTTCTGCAAAGGCAAATCATGTCTTACTAACTTGTTAGAATTCTTTGAGGGTGTAAATAAACACATAGATAAAGGGGACCCAGTCGATATTGTTTACCTTGACTTTCAAAAGGCTTTTGACCAAGTCCCTCACCAAAGGCTCTAAATAAGCTCTTCAGCCATGGAATCAGGGGACAGGTCTTGTCCTGGATTGGAACCTGGCTAAACTGTAGGAAACAAAGGGTGGTAATAAACGGACATTTCTCTGGGTGGAAAGAGGTGAGAAGTGGCGTACCCCAAGGTTCAGTTTTGGGTCCGTTACTTTTTAATTTATTCATTAATGACCTGGATGTAGGAGTAAATTCTGAGGTAGCAAAGTTTGCAGACGACACTAAATTGTTCAGGGTAGTTAAAAATGAAACTGACTGTAAAGAGCTCCAGAAAGATCTCTCGAAATTGAGTGAATGGGCAACAAAGTGGCAAATGCATTTTAACCTAAACAAGTGTAAAGTCATGCACATCGGGGCAAAGAACCCCAACTACACCTACCAATTGATGGGGTCAAAGCTTTCCGAGACAAACCAGGAAAGGGATCTCGGGGTTTTGGTGGACAGCTCAATGAAGATGTCAACCCAGTGCACAGCAGCAGTAAAAAAAAGCAAATTCTATGCTTGGCATGATCAGGAAGGGAATCGAAAATAGGTCGTCAAATGTTGTATTGCCTCTCTACAAATCTATGGTGAGGCCACATTTGGAGTACTGTGTACAATTCTGGTCACCGCACCTCAAGAAGGATATAACGGAACTGGAACAGGTACAGAAAAGGGCAACAAGAATGATCCAAGGGATGGAGCAGCTCCCTTACGAAATCAGGTTGCAATGCCTTGGTCTTTCAGCCTTGAAAGACGGCGTCTAAGAGGTGACTTGATCGAAGTGTATAAAATCATGCATGGGATAGAAAGGGTGAATAGAGAAAATATTTTTTCTGTCACACAACACTAGGACTAGGGGGCACTCCTAAAGCTCCAAGGTAGGAAAGTTAGGACTAATAAAGGGAAATATTTCTTCACCCAGAGGGCCATTGGGTCATGGAACTCACTTCCAGAGGAGGTTGTGACAGCTGTCAGCCTGGACAGCTTCAAGGCAGGATTAGACAGATTCATGGATACCAAGGGAATCCGTAGCTACTGAAATGGACATCCAAGTGCCACCTCTGTGTTGATGGAGGCAGGCAGGATTTCCCCGGGTACTAGTTGTGGGGGGGGAGCAGGTGAGGGTTTTGCCCTCCTTTCTGCTAGAGATCCCCGTGTACAACTAGTGGGCCACTGTGTGACACAGAATGCTGGACTAGATGGGCTGAGGCCCGATTCAGCATGGCTCTTCTTATGTTCTTATGTTCTTATGTGGGAACCAGTTAGAAATTATTTAGAAAATGTGTTAAGAGGTGGAGTAGAAAAATTAAGACTGAGACTGATATTTCAAATGTAACCTCTGTAGTTGGATGTATAAACTGTATGTACAAGGAGGGGAGGGTGGGAGAGGGGGAAAAACCAAAAAAATTATTAAAAAAAAAAAAAGACAGAAAGGCTTCCTTAACTTGATTTTACTGACTAGGCCTCAGCTCATGGGATATTGTTAGGCTCCCTTAACTTAATTTTCCTACTAGGCCCCCGGGACTTGCAGTACCTTCACTAAGTTCCTGAGACCACTGCAAGCCACATAAACATCTAATAGGAACCAACCTTGGCACACAACGCCTTTCTCAAATAACCCGGGCATCGCCGTGTCTTCAGCTAGTGCAGAATAATCACAGGATGTTTCAGACCCTACACCTGTTGATAAATTCTACAAGCTAGCTAGCAATGTCCTCCCGATGTGCAATGGGAGGTTGCTGCTAACTGTGAGAGAAAAGAGGCTGAACACTGTGAAAGCCACCCACCGCATGGCTATCAGCCTCCTCCCAGTAGACTCAAATCAAGGAAAAGCTTCATGAGAACAACCACTTCTCTTAATGCTTCTCCAGCAACCGGAAAAGCATCTCTCTGGACAGCTAAACCAGGAAATCCCAGGTGGATGGTCCCCCACGAGGGTCTGCCTCTAGGGGCAAACCAAGAATGGTCAACTTGGAAGCCCCTGAAGTGGTGTTGGGAGATCAAAAGACAACCTGGCTAAATGGAACTACCTAAAATAATCCTCTACCTCAGGGATGGGCAACCTACGGCCCGCGGGCCGGATGCGGGCCAGTAAGAAGGGCGTCGGGGGCGGGGCCAAGAGGAAGGGGTGCCGCTGCCGCCATCCCATCGCGGGCTCTGTGGGGCCTGTGTCAGCAGACAGGCCAGAGGAGCGGTGGCTTTGAAGTGCCTGCCATCGCTGGATCCGGGCCTGTAGCGGGAGCATTCGGCGAACTACGGTGGCTGATCGCCTTGGGGACCCAGAAGACTTCATCGTCTTCGGGTCGCCAAGGCGATCAGCTGCCTCGGATCGCCGGCTGCTCCCCCTGCAGGCCTGGATTACCTCCAGGGATGGCAGGCACTCCATAGCAGGGCTATCAGCTGGGGAACGGCTGGGTCCGAGAGCGGGAGGAGGCCTGCAGCCTCCGACCGCCTGCTACTCTGCTCTCCTCTGCTGCGGCGGCGGCTGGGTCCGCTTTGCCATCCTCTGGGCTGGGTCCATTGGGCCATTCCATCTTGGTTCGCACCTTGTCTTCTTGAATTGTATTTAATTTTAGTGGTTTTTATTATTACTTTATAATAATGTTATAATGATAAAATAATAATATAATAAATAATATCATATAATGTTATATTATATTATAATTTCAATATATTATAATGTCTATATATATATATACTCTAATATAATAATTATGGTATTAATACTAATAATATATGAATATTTCTTGATATGTTAATATTAATGCTGTGTAATATATAGTAAATAAATAAATAAATAAATAATGTAGATTAGAATGTAGTTCAGCCTTTAGGTGCGGCCCTCCATAATATTTTTTGGCTGTCGTGTGGCCCCTTGGAAAAAATAATTGCCCACCCCTGCTCTAGGGGCAAACCAAGGTCAACTTGGAAGCCCCCGACCAGACTCAGAAGTGGTGTTGGGAGATCAAAAGGCAACCTGGCTAAATGGAACTACCTAAAATAATCCTCTACCTTGTGTGACTGTGGAGCACAACAAACAACTCCACACCTGTATGCTTGTCCACAATGCCAGGGCAGGCCTCATGTACAGAGGAAGAATTGTTTAAAGCTACAGACAATGCGGTCGCTGTTGCCCTGTTTTGGTCAAAAATTATTTAGCCGTTGTGCTCCTTCTATTTTTATCAGTTTTATACTTCTGTATGTGATGCTTTTGACATGAAATAAATAAATATGCAATAGGTAAAAATATACACAGAATGTCAGCTTCTCACAGAAAAGCAAGTGACTCGTTCTCATCAAGTGAAGCTCAGAAAATATTAGAAAGTACTAGTTATAATTCTTGCTCAGCAACAATGTATTTCCTGTGCGAAAAGCTGACGACCTTATCAGCAATGTCCTACAATAAACTTTCCGACTAAGGAAATGAGTAAGCAAATTGACTAAAAAAAGGGACTATTTGAAAAGCAGCGCACTACCATGACTACATAACCACATCATGTAGTCATGGAAGATGCAACGTGTCCTTTTCATACTATTTGCTTTAGAATATGTTGACTTTTAGTCTGATTTAAAAGGCATGCCATTACATAGTTCAGTATTTCTCAACCTTCCTAATGCCGCGACCCCTTCATACAGTTCCTCATGTTGTGGTGACCCCAAACCATAAAATTATTTTCGTTGCTACTTCAGAACTGCAATTTTGCTCCTGTTATGAATCGTAATGTAAATATCTGATATGCAGGATGTATTTTCATTCACTGGACCAAATTTGGGACAAATACCTGATATACCCAAATTTGAATACTGGTGGGGTTGGGGGAGATTGATTTTGTCACAGGTAGTTGTAACCTATAATCAAAGAGCATTCTGAATTCCATCAACGATGGAATTGAACCAAACTTGGCACACAGAACTCCCATGACCATCGAAAAATACTGGAAGGGTTCGGTGGCCATTGACCTTGAGTTTTGGAGTTGTAGTTCACCTACAGCAGGGGTGCTCATTAGGTAGATCGCGATCTACTGATAGATCGCGTAGGGCAGGGGTGCCCACACTTTTTCAGCATGCGAGCTACTTATGATAAAACCAAGTCAGAAAGATCTACCTGAGAGAGAAGCAGGGTGGAGCCGGGGGAGGGGCCTGGCACTGCCTGGCTCCGCCCCCTCCCCGCTCTGGCTACAGCGTTGCCACACCTTCTCCAGGCTAGGGGAGGGTATGCCAAGTGGCATAGCTAACCACTACTGCCTTGGCATATCCTCCTCAAGGCTGAGAAGCTGTAGTAACGCTGTAGCTGGGGGAGGGGGCGGGGCTTGGCGCAACATGGCTCCGCCCCCTCAGAAGCACCCCATCCAGCTGGAATCGACCTCCTAAGGTCCCGAGATCGACCGGTCAATCGCGAGACACCTAATGAGCACCCCTGGCATAGGGCGTCCTGGTAGATCACAGACAGGGCGCGAGGAAGGCTCAGTCCCGCCCTGCAGGCTCCCGATGCCGCCCAGGTGCAGAAGGAGGTTGGACTGGATGGCCCTTGGAGGTCTCCTCCTATTCTAGGAACCCATTGTTGTTATTATTATTATTATCAGAGGCTGAATGGCCATCTGTGAGGAATGCTTTGATTGTGTTTTTCCCTTATGGCAGAAGGAGGTTGGACTGGATGGCCCTTAGAGGTCTCCTCCTATTCTAGGAACCCATTGTTATTATTATTATTATTATTTTTATTATTATTATTTTTATTATCAGAGGCTGAATGGCCATCTGTGAGGAGTGCCTTGATTGTGTTTTTCCCTTATGGCAGAAGGAGGTTGGACTGGATGGCCCTTGGAGGTCTCCTCCTATTCTAGGAACCCATTGTTGTTGTTGTTATTATTATTATTATTATGAGGCTGAATGGCCATCTGTGAATAATGCTTTGTGTTTTTCCCTTATGGCAGAAGGAGGTTGGACTGGATGGCCCTTGGAGGTCTCTAGGAACCTATTGTTGTTGTTGTTACTATTAGTAGTAGTAGTAGTAGCAGAGGCTGAATGAATATTATTTATTTATTTCCAACATTTCTACCCCACTCTTCTCTACCCCCGAGGGGGGACTCAAACCCCCCCCCTTTCCAGGGGTTCTGACCCCCCCAAGTTGATAAATGCTGACATAGCTGATAGTTTATTGACATATTAAGAACGAAAGAAGAACAAGGATTCACATCTAGATGATTGCCATTATAAACTCAAACAATTCTAGTGCAGGGCTTTACAAAATAAGTTGCTCCCATGCCTCAATTACATATTTAATGTAACAATATACTCAATCAATTTAATGTTTTTCAGGACCTGGTGGATACCTGACGCCGCAGGAAATCCTGTTGAAAAAGGGAGGTGTTCTGGCCATTTGGGGCAAACTAGACTTTTGTTAGCTTTTGAGGCCGATGTAACCCAATCGGGCACAAAGAAAATACCTATTCTGTGACCTGCCTCAAATTGGCTAATAGTCCCTTTGTCCAAGCAAGTCCATTAGTGAGACTAAGTGCTGGTTTAAAAACAAAATAGATTCCTTGTATTCAGATACAAAGGAGTAATAGGAGAACTCAAAAAAAATTGAATGCAGACAAGAATCTTTTCCTTTGACGGAAAAGGTGGAAGAGTTGTAGTTGCTGGGATTTATAGTTCACCTACACAACATATATATAGTTCATGGCATCTATATACGCTATCGTACTGATGGTAGCTTGTTCAACTTAAGCCGTCTGAGGGCTTGCACTAAGACTCTACACTATCTAGTCCGTGAGCTGCTTTTTGCTGACGATGCTGCCCTTGTCGCCCATTCAGAAGCAGCCCTGCAGCGCTGTTTGGGCCAGAAGTCAGCCTTAAGAAAACTGAAGTCCTCTACCAGCCCGCACCACAGGAAGAACACCATCGTCCCCACGTCAGCATAGGCACATCTGTGCTTAAGTCCGTTCAGCAGTTCACCTCCCTGGGAAGCATCATCTTTTCAGATGTCATGATTGATAAAGAGATAGATCACAGATTAGCAAAGGCATAGAGTGCTTTCGGAAGGCTTCACAAAAGAGTCTGGAGCAACAAGCATCTGAGGTAAAGCACCAAAATCAGTGTGTACAGATTTATGTCTTCACACAATCCTAATGGGCATGGCCGATTTACCGGCCAACCCCTTTTGCGGGGTAGGGCTGTCCTTGTCGCCATCTTGGGGAGGTCAAGGGGCTTCTACTTCCCAGAGACCCCTGGGGTGGCGCTAAGTTTCCCGCCGCCAGGGCCAGCTAGCCAATGAGAGGGCTGGCCACGCCTCTCCCCCTCCATGTGGCTAGCCGGCCCTTCTCTTCGCCCAGGCAGCTTATTCAGGCTGCCTGGGACTTCACCTAGCAATTGCAGGGGCCAATTCGGTTAAATATACACTGGACCAACTATGTGACGAATGTTGCTGTCCTTGAGCAAGCAGGGATCACCAGCATTGAGGCCATGCTACTGAGAACACAGCTGCGCTGGGCAGGGCACGTCTCTAGGATGGAGGACCACTGCCTCCCAAAGATACTACTCTATGGTGAACTCGGCCCGGGTCAGCGCGAGGCGTCCCCAAAAAGAGATATAAGGACTCCCTGAAACAACACCTCAGGCTCGGCCAGATTGATCACCAACAATGGTCCACCCTGGCCTCACATTGGGAGGCATGGAGACGCACTATCCACAATGCTGTGGCCTCTTTCGAGAAGACACGCCGAACGGGTCTCGAAGAGAAACGACAACGCAGAAAGGATCGCAACTTAGAAACAACATCACCCAAGGAGACTTTCTGCTGTGCTTTCTGCAACCGGACTTGCCTATCTCAGATTGGCCTTTTTAATCATCAACGCGCTTTTAAAAAGCATGGGATGAGTCCTTCCTAAGAGTCTTCGTTCGCGAAGTAATGCCGAGAAACAATCAAAAAGCATTCTGAACCCCTCCACTGATATAATTGGGCACCCAAGACCAACTGAAAATACTGTGTTTTCTGATGGTCTTTGGCGACCTCTCAGACACCCCCCTCATGACCTCCTCAGGGGTCCTTACCCCCAAGCTGAGAAACACTGAGAGCGATGGAGGCATTACTTTTTGACCCAATCTCATATAAACATTATCTTGTTTACATTTGGTGCTGAAATACCCAACTCCCACTTCCGTCCTTTTGGCTTGGCTAACTGTGCTACTATTTCACATGAAGCCATATGCTTCCAGGTCCAGGAATAACATACCTCAGATTTGAAAATCCGAACATGTAAAGACCTTGCGGGACATAAAGTTGCACAAATGTAATCAATCAGTAAGGCCAGGAAGAATTAGAAAAAAATATTTAAT
The DNA here is from genome assembly GCA_030556195.1 of Anolis apletophallus. Lineage (NCBI taxonomy): Eukaryota > Metazoa > Chordata > Lepidosauria > Squamata > Anolidae > Anolis > Anolis apletophallus. Next base: position 41,449,745 of record JARBWK010000016.1, read on the forward strand.
CTACATTTTCCAACTGAAAACTTTCACTGGTACAGAATATTGCTTGTGTGGCTGAAATACGTAAAGCAACTTGATTTTATACCTCCTGTGCAGGCTTTGCATTTGAAACAGTATGGACTTTCAAAGTTTGTAATGGGGTTATTTGCATCCATATGCATTTGACACTGACTTTTTGGTGAGCTACAGCAGTGTTTCCCAACCAGTGTGCCGTGGCACACTAGTGTGCCATGAGCGATCATCAGGTGTGCCGTGAGAAATGGGAACCTCCAACCCCCTTTCTTCCTCCTCCTGCCGAACACCTTTTCTTCTCCACTTGGGCTCGCATTGCTCGGTTTGCCTCGCTTTGCTCTGGGGTGACTCTGCGCAGTAGCGCCCGCACGGGTCACACCTTCCTCCCTCCCCCCTCCCCTCCTGAACACGCTTATGCTGCTCCCTCGGATCAAAATGGCGGCAGAAGCGGCAGTGGAGAAGAAAAAGCAAGTGTTGGGCAGGAGGGGGAAGAAAGGGCACGAAGGGGGAGGGGGAGGAAGAGGTCTCTGTCGAAAGCTGGCATGGGCAAACTTGGACCTTCCGGGTGTTTTGGACTCCAACTCCCACCATTCCTAGCAGCCTCGGACCCTTTTCCTTTCCCCCCCTCAGCCACGTAAGCAGGAAAGGGCCTCAGGCTGTTAGGAATGGTGGGAGTTGGAGTCCAAAGCACTCAGAAGGCCGAAGTTTTCCCATGCCTGTTTGAGGGACCTTAAAGTGGTGAGCCTCCTTCCAACATTGTGATTCTGGATAGAAAACAACAACATAACATAACATTGTTTGAGTCCACAGTGCTCTCTGGGTGTAGGGGAACTACAACTTCCAAATTCAAGGTCAATGCCCAAGCAAACTCTTTCAGTACTTTCTGTTGGTAATGAGAGTTCAATAGGCCAAGTTTGGTTCAATTCCATTGTTGCAAGAGTTCAGGATGCTCTTTGATTGTGTGTTAACTATAAATCCCAGAAACTGTAACTCCCAAATGTCAAGGTCTATTTTCCCCAAACTCCATCTGTGTTCACATTTCGGCATATTGAGTATTCATGCCAAGTTTGGTCCTGATCCAACATTGTTTGAGTCCACAGTGCTCTCTGGATATAGGTGAACTACAACTCCAAAACTCAAGGTCAATGCCCACCAAACTCTTATAGTATTTTCTCTTGGTTATGGGAGTTCTGTGTGGGAAGTTTGTGTCTTTCTGCCATTCCTGCCAGGATATCGATGTTGTGTTCATCAAAACAGGCCCAGGTTTCACACTGAGTGTATAAATACATTTAAAAACATATTAACTATATGTATTACTGTGTTAGAGTGTCATTTTGTGTCATTTTGGTTGGTGGTGTGCCCCAGGATTTTGGAAAGGTAGAAAATGTGCCGCGGCTCAAAAAATGTTGAAAAACACTGCTCTAAGGGACTCAATGTGTGTAACTAAGTGCCGTCAAGACACCTGTCACTTATGACAACCACATGAAGATCAGATGCGATCTGCTGCATTTGGATATTTAGTATTTACTCAGAATTAAGAGATAATTGTATTAACATGGAAAAAAAGCATAGTGGCTTTTGAACAACATAAAAAGCAAACCCATGGGCATATTTAGTAGACCACATTGGAAGAATTTATCTTGCATGCAAGATAAAAATCTTGAAATTGCTGGTTTCAAATAGGTTTTCTCTCCTTTCCAGTAAAACAAGATAAGCATATGAACCCTATGCCTAAATACCCAAAGGCGTCCAATCCTGTTTGGTCTTGGAAACTATGCAGGGTTATCTCTAGTTAGTGGCTTGGATAAAATCCTATTAAATGTATGAGGCTGGACATAAGTTAACTGGGGACTTGAAGGAAGATAGGGAGTGTCCATTTATATGAATCTGCTTTTTATCATAGTACTAGCTTGGGCCCCTGTGTGCCAAGTTTGGTCCTGATCCGTCATTGCTGTGGGCCGCAGTGACTGACTGCCTGAGGCCTTTCCTGTTCCCTCTGTGCCACCTTAGAATGTTGGAATGTAGATGGCGAATCAGAGTCCTTTATGCAAATACTCGCTCAGTGGCAACCAATCCCCTCTGTCTGATGCCTCAGAATGTTGGAGTTCTGAGGCTGGCCAATCAGAGTCCTTTATACCAGTGTTTCTCAACCAGTGTGCCGTGGCACACTAGTGTGCCGTAAGTGATCATCAGGTGTGCCGCGAGAAAAGCTCTCTGCCCCCCTTCCTTCCCCCCTCCTCCTGCTGAACTCCTGCTGCTTGGGGGAGGAGGAGGAGGAAGGGCCGGGCGGCCGTTTCCCCAGCCAGCCTCCAATCTGCCATGACTCCCACCAAGACTCTTGCCCCTCGCTCGCTGAAACCGCACGGAGGAGGACCCCCGCCCACTGAAGTCCGTCCACCGCTCATGCTCCTCCTCTGTGGGAGAGCTGAAGCCGGGGGAGGGGGCAGGGCATGGGCCCCCCCTCCCCGGCTTCAGCACTCACACAGCTTTGCCAGCCTTGAGGGGGCAGTGCCAAGCCTGCAGTGGCAGAGCCAACACAATGCTGGCTTGGCACTGCCCCCTCAAGGCTGGCGCGGCTGTGGAGAACTGAAGCCAGGGAAGGGGGCGGGGCATGGCACGGTCTGGCTCCTCCCCCTCCTTCGGCACTCCCAGCAGCAGCTCCCAGCAGGCCACCATCCCCCAGCCGTTCTTTACTGTGTTAGAGTGTCATTTTGTGTCATTTTGGTTGGTGGTGTGCCCCCGGATTTTTTTAATTCAGCAGCTCAAAAAAGGTTGGGAAACACTGCTTTATACAAATAATCCTACAGTGGCAACCAATCGAAACGCTGCCACATATTCCTCTGCACCTCCGCCTGCAAACACTGACTTTTGTTATATACATAGATAGATAGATAGTAACGTGACAGAGAAACCAGAACTGATGCTGAAAGTCCACTTGAGCTCACCAAACCTTATTTACAGCTAAGCTTATATAGGATTTTAGCCTTAATCGTTGCTATGACTGTAGCATGTCCACATAGATATATTCAGAGGCAAAAAAACAAACCCTCTACAAGGTTTTGAGTCATGCAATTTCCCCAAAGTATTTTGATATGCGAAATACTTTCCCAAAAGTAATATACATGCGCTGAAAGACTCAGCTATTATTCGCAGAATTTTGGCTATTTAATTAAACTTAATTTCATACTCTCAATAAAAATTACCTGGCCAATGTCCCCTTTTATGTTTTAGCCTTGGACTCTGAGAGGTTAAGGTCACAAAACAGAATAAGGACAATCTAGGCAGGGCGCACTCAAGTATTTGCATGTTTCAGCATCAGCATATTCCTGAGAAAAGCAGAAGGATTAATTAGTCACCCCAGCCATTCTAAGAAGTACAACGTCCATACGTTTACAGAACTCCTGTGATTACTTAAAGGTTGGGTGGGTGAGTGGGTGCGGGGGGACACCTCGCCCATTTCAATGTAAGAGGATGCTCCTCCTGCGTGATGTACTGCTGCGAAACCCATATCTTCTGTAACAATTCCTATACTCAAAATATCATTTCTATATAATGTCAGTCACATCAAAAACAAAATCTGAAGACTCAACAAACAAAACCAAATATTCTAGGGCAGTGTTTCTCAACCTGGGGGTCAGGATTTCAGATAGGTTTTTATTTTATTTATTTTTATTCATTATTAGGCTTCTATGCCGCCACTCCTGGGAGGCTCGGGGCGGCACACAACGCCAGGTAAAACAACATATAAACAGTATCATAAATTAAAATATAGCATAAAAAACATCACAAAATACAGCAAGCATTTAAAAAACCTGGTGTAAGTGCAACACCACAGGTAAGAGTTTACATATAAGGCGGGCTGCAAACAGGTGAGACCTACAGATCGAAGGCTTGTTGAAATAGGTAGGTCTTGCAAGCCCGCCTGAAGGGGAGCAGCTCCTCGATGGCACGAGTTTCCGGGGGAAGGGCATTCCATAACGTGGGTGCGATCACAGAGAATGCCCTTCTGCGGGTTGCTGTCAACCTAGCAGCCTTTGCAGAGGGGACATCCAAGAGGTTGGTACCTTCCGGCCGTAGTGATCTCGTAGGGCTATATGGTTGCCTAAGATCATCAGAAAACATATATTTCAGATGGTCTAAGGCAGTGTTTTCCAATCTTTTTTGAGCCGCAGCACATTTTTTTACATTTACACCAACCAAAATGACAAAAAAATTACACTCTAACACAGTAATACATATAGTTAACATGTTTTTAAATGTATTTATACACTCATTGTGAAAACTGGGCCTGTTTCGATGAACACAACATAGATATCCTGGCAGGAATGGCAGAAAGACACAAACTACGCACACAGAACTCCCATAACCAAGAGAAAATGCTATAAGAGTTTGGTGGGCATTGACCTTGGGATTTGGAGTTGTAGTTCACCTATATCCAGAGAGCACTGTGGACTCAAACAATGTTGGATCAGGACCAAACTTGGCATGAATACTCAATATGCCCAAATGTGAACACCGATGGAGTTTGGGGAAAACAGACTTTGACATTTGGGAGTTACAGTTTCTGGGATTTATAGTTAACACACAATCAAAGAGCATCCCGAACTCTTGCAACAATGGAATTGAACCAAACTTGGCATATAGAACTCTCATTACCAACAGAAAATACTGAAAGGGTTTGCTTGGGAATTGACCTTGAGTTTGGAAGTTGTAGTTCACCTACACCCAGAGAGGACTGTGAACTCAAACAATGTTATGTTGTTGTTTGTTTTCTATCCAGAATCACAATGTTGGAAGGAGGCTCAACACTTTAAGGTCCCTAAAACAGGCATGGGAAAACTTTGGCCCTCTGGGTGCTTTGGACTTCAACTCCCACCATTCCTAACAGCCTGAGGCCCTTTTCTGCTTAAGTGGCTGGGGGAGGGGGGAAGGAAAAGGGCCGGAGGCTGCTAGGAATGGTGGGAATTGGAGTCCAAAACACCTGGAAGGTCCAAGTTTGCCCATGCCAGCTTTCGACAGAGACCTCTTCCTCCCCCTTCGCGCCCTTTCTTCCCCCTCCTGCCGAACACTTACTTTTTCTTCTACACTGCCGCTTCTGCCGCCATTTTGATCCGAGGGGGCAGCGTGAGCCTGTTCAGGAGGGGAGGGGGGAGGGAGGAAGGCGTGACCCGTGCGGGCGCTACTGCGCAGACTTATTTATAGTTCACCTACAACGATGTTTCCCAACCTTTTTTGAGCCGCGGCACACTTTTTACATTTACAAAATCCTGGGGCACACCACCAACCAAAATGACACAAAATGACACTCTAACACAGTAATACATAGAGTTAATATGTCTTAAAAATGTATTCATACACTCAGTGTGAAACCTGGGCCTGTTTCGATGAACACAACATAGATATCCTGGCAGGAATGACAGAAAGACACAAACTTCCCACACAGAACTCCCATATCCAAGAGAAAATGCTATAAGAGTTTGGTGGGCATTGATCTTGAGTTTTGGAGTTGTAGTTCACCTACATCCAGAGAGCACTGTGGACTCAAACAATGTTGGATCAGGACCAAACTTGGCATGAATAATCAATATGCCCAAATATTAACGCAGATGGAGTTCAGGGGAAATAGACCTTGCCATTTGGGAGTTGTGGTTGCTGGGATTTATAGTTCCCCTACAATCAAAGAGCATTCTGAACCCCACCAATGATAGAACTGGGCCAAACTTCCCACACAGAACCCCCAGGAGGCAAGAGGAGGTCTCTACTTGGGGAAAGGGAGGCGGGCCTTCCCAGTGCTTGGAGAGGGAGAGACCAAGTAGACAACGGGTGGGGAGGGGGGTGGTTGTAATTTTGTGCCTTTATCGAGGGAGGTCTCTTAGGGTTTTTATACTTCAACACACTAGACTCTCCACCACCACCCCCTTTCCCGGAGGTTCCAATTTCCCACAGCACACCTGATGATCGCTCACGGCACACTAGTGTGCCCCGGCACACTGGTTGGGAAACACTGACCTACAATTAAAGAGCACGCTGAACCCCACCAGTGATAGAATTGAGCCAAACTTCTCACACAGAACTTACACGGCCAACAGAAAAAAACTGTGTTTTCTGATAGGCTTTGGTGACCCTTCTGACCCCCCCCCCCCCCGGGTCCCGACCCCAGGTTGGGAAATGGTGGTTTACTCTCTCGCCAAAGCACACCAATCCTTTTCTGAGGTAATCCCTACATGGCACATCTTTTCAAACTTCAAGCACTCAAATGCCTATTTTGAAGGATGCTTCTTTAAAAATACAGACGGAAAAAAACATTAAAGTAGCAGATTGGAAAACAAACAAAAAAAATTAATTTTTTTCGTAACAGAAGAGGCACCGGAGTATTTACACACGCATGCAGCTCTCAGGTAACTGCTCTGCATTTACGAACCGGCTGATGCCAAAGAGCTAGCTAATTTCCCAAGACACGGTGTATCCCATGACGTATACTTTTATCAGATCAAGAAAAGCCACATGAAGCAATAGGTTTCCACAAGAAGAAATGCAATTATTTTATTTTACCTCAAGAGGAAGCAAGCGCCTGCTCACTTGGCTTTAGTGTCCATTCTTATCACAAGAGGAGGATGAAGTACGCAACCTTGGATGCTGCGAAGCAGTGAATCACATTTTCCTGATGCTTTTTTTTTTTTTTGGGCTTGTTACATCAGCATCAGGCCACATTGAAAGCCCAGCCTCCTGAGCTGCGTCTCGTCTCTTCGTAAGAGGCGTGAGAAGGAGGAGATTGCGCCGCTGAGCACTAAGGACCTGTGGCAGGCAGTCATCTGGTCCGAATCCAGAAAGATGCTACCGATTCAGAGCAAAAATCACAAAGGAGCTCTTATATCCCATTCAGCTCCTGGGAAAGAGATGCCCCAGTTGGACACCGGCCAGTTCAGTTCACAGAGAAAGGCTTGAGGTCTCCATTGTGACTATTTAAGGCACTTCACAAACAATTAATATAGTGTCCCTGACTCAAAAAGAACAACACTGAAGCGTCTGCTAATGCAGGCCTGGGCAAAGTTGGGCCTACCAGGTGTTTTGGACTCCAACTCCCAGCATTCCTAGCAGCCTCAGGCCCTTTCCTTTTCCCCAAAGAGCATCAGCCACAATGGGATTGAACCAAACTTGGCAGATTGCTGAAAATAGACCTTGTGGACTCAAACAATGGCATTTGGGAGTTATAATAGACAGTTTCTGGGATTTATAGTTAACTCACAAACAAAGAGCATCCTGAACTCTTGCAACAATGGAATTGAACCAAACTTGGCATATTGAACTCTCATTACCCACAGAAAGTACTGAAAGGGTTTGCTTGGGAATTGACCTTGAGTTTGGAAGTTGTAGTTCCCCTACACCCAGAGAGCACTGTGGACTCAAACAATGTTATGTTATGTTGTTGTTTGTTTTCTATCCAGAATCACCATGTTGGAAAGAGGCTCACCACTTTAAGGTCCCTAAAACAGACATGGGAAAACTTCGGCCCTCTGAGTGCTTTGGACTTCAACTCCCACCATTCCTAACAGCCTGAGGCCCTTTCCTGCTTAAGTGGCTGAGGGGGGAAAGGAAAAAGGCCCTGAGGCTGCTAGGAATGGTGGGAGTTGGAGTCCAAAACACTCGGAATGTCCAAGTTTGCCCATGCCAGCTTTCGACAAAGACCTCTTCCTCCCCCTTCGCGCCCTTTCTTCCCCCCTCCTGCCGAACACTTACTTTTTCTTCTCCACTCAGGCTCCCTTCTTCAGGAGGGGAGAGGGGAGGGAGGAAGACATGACCCATGCGGGCGCTACTGCGCAGACTCCCCCCACAGCTTCCTCCCTCTCCTCCTCTCCTGAGGGCCTGAGGCTGCTAGGAATGCTGGGAGTTGGAGTCCAAAACACTTGGTAGGCCCAACTTTGCCCAGGCCTGTGCTAATGCAATAAATTGCCACAATGAGCAAACCAGCGAAGAAACAAAGTGAGAGAAATAAGGATTGCGAACTGGGAACGGTCATGGTGTTGAAAACATAGGCTGGATTAAGTCACCTGTTTTACATTCTTCTAACACCCGAGGAGGCCCAAGAGAACGCAACATGCAAAGCGCTTCCAAGTTAGAAGTCCATCTCCTATAATAAAACAATTCCACTCCATTCCATATACAAAGCTTATTCATCACGGAGGTTAGCCTGTTTCATCTATGACCTTACAATGAGGAGGAAATTACTTTTGGATAACATGTTATCTTGGATAGCATATATTTGCCTAGCTACTCAACATCCCATTATTGCCAAGGATATCTGGGAACCATGAGATACCTGTCATGTACTACATCTAGACCAGGGCTGCTCAAGTAGATGATCGCGATCAACTTCTCGATCTTCCGGCCTCATCCAGTCGATCTTCGAGTCTCACCAGCCGGGCTTCTTCCGCCAATGCGGCCTTAGTGGGCGGGCCCTGGCGCTCGTTTCTTCACACGGAGGGATGCGAGGCTGCGGGAGGGAGTGTGTGTGACATGACCGCCCATTGGTTGCTTCTGGGGGGGGGAGCAAGGCGAAGGCGCGCACAGGGATAGGATGCGAGGCTGCGGGAGGAGTGACTGAGTGAGAAAGAGAGAAGGCCTCGCCGGAGGAGGATGGTCCCCGCGGTGGGGCTGCCGCCGCCGAGTGCGCCTTCAGCGCCAGTGAGTGAAGCCTAGATGGGGCCCCAGTGCCGCAGAGGGCCGAGGCGTGCGAGAGAGAAGGGGGCGGAGCGTGAGGCGGGGCCCCGTCCAGGCTTCACTCACCGGCGTCGAGGGTGCACTCGTCAGCTGCAGCCCCACAGCGGGGACCATCCTCCTCCGGTGAGGCCTTCTCTCTCACACACACTCACTCCCACCCTCCCGTAGCCTCGCATCCTATCCCTGCACGCGCCTTCGCCTTGCTCACCCCCCAGGAGCAACCAATGGGCGGTCATGTCACACACAGACACACACACACACCATCCCGCAGCCTCGCATCCCTCCGTGTAAAGAGAGGAGCGCCAGGGCCCACTCACTAAAGCCGCATTGGCGGGAAAAGCCCCGTACGGGCGGAAGGTGGCGTCGGGAGCGCGTTGTTATAAAAGTAGCTCGCATGCTAAAAAAGTGTGGGCACCCCTGATCTAGACATCTGCATCACAACTTAGATGGACTTCCCAAACACGTCATAAATAGTCCACACCTAAACTTGTGGCAAAGAGGTTGGTGGACTTCAACTCCCAGTATGATCTATGAATTACTTCACTGGGTTGCTGTGAGTTTTCTGGGCTGTATGGCCATGTTCCAGAAGCATTCTCTCCTGACGTATCGCCCACATCTATAGAAGGCATCCTCAGAGGTTGTGAGGTCTTCTCGAAGACTTTCATGGCCGGAATAACTGGGTTGCTGTGAGTTTTCTGGGCTGTATGGCCATGTTCCAGAAGCATTCTCTCCTGACGTATCGCCCACATCTATGGAAGGCATCCTCAGAGGTTGTGAGGTCTTCTCGAAGACTTTCACGGCCGGAATAACTGGGTTGCTGTGGGTTTTCAGGGCTGTATGGCCATCTTCCAGAAACATTCTCTCCTGATGTTTCCAGGGAGTCCCAGAAGTTGAGGGATCCGCTTGAAACAAGGCAAGTGAGGTTTATATATCCGTGGAGTGTCCAGGGTGGGAGAAAGAACTCTTGCCTGTTTGAGGCAGGTGTGAATGTTGCAACTGGCCATCTTGATTAGTAGTGAATGGCCTTGCAGCTTCAAATACTGGCTGCTTCTTGCCTTGAGGCAAATACTGTTGATTTAAGTTTGGGGTTTTTTTACTAACGAAAATGCTTATGACCACCTTTCACACAGTCCTAACCCCAACCTTTTGGTTCCAACACAAAGAAGCAGATGAGCCCATTGCCTCAGGGACAGTATATCCGATTCCGATTCTAACCAGACCATTATCCAAGCAGAGAGTGGGCAAGGCATCTTTTCAGCAACCTTTCTGCTACAAATGTGGAATCTCAGCTCAACACCTACAGTATAGAATTGCAATGTTTGGCCAGTTATTTGAGACTAATATCCTACATATGATTCCATGAAACTCAGCCCTAGTGAACATTGTAGGTTTCGATTTCAAGTAAACATGAATATTAGTTTCCTGTACGAAGCTCTGTTGGGGCTGCCATTTCTCTTGCCTGCAACAATCTTTAGCATAACAGTAAGGAATTCAATGTCCCTTGCTGTTCTTAAACTAGGAATTCCTAAACGAAGGCCAGCAGGTCGGATGTGGCCCTCCAAGGCCATTGACCTGGTCCTTGCCTTAAACCAGGGGTCAGGAACCTTTTTGACTCAGAGAGCCATAAAAGCAAAATATTTGGAAATTTATTTCAGTGAGAGCCATATACTATATATTCTATATTTTAAGACTGAATTCAACTAAATGTGACTCTATACATACTATGAGGAAAGGATTCCCCCGGAAGAATGATGGGACACTTCAGACCTGGCTCTGCAAAAGGCACGCTCAGGACTCTGGGAAGGAAGAGAAGGCGGTAGGAAGGAAGGAAGGAAGGGGGAAAGAAAGACAGAGGAAATAAAGGAGGGAGGGGGAGGAAGAAAGAAAAGAAGAACGAACTATGGAAAAGGAAGAAAAGAAAAGCAGGAGAGAGACGAGGGGAAAAGAAAGAAGGAAATGGGAAGGGAGGAAAGGAAAGGGTGGGGGAAAGAAAGGAAGGGGGTGAGGAAAAAGTAAAACAATGAAGGGAAAAGAAAAGAAAGGAGAGAGAGGGAAGTGAAAGGAAGGGAGGAGAATGCAAGGAAGACTTGGGGGAAAGAATAGAAGAGGAAGGAAGGAAGAGGAAAGAAGGAAGGGGAGAGAGGGAGGGAAAAGGAAGGGGAGAAGGAAAGGGTGAAGGGAAAGAAAGAAAGGAAGAGGAAGGAAGAGTGAGAGTGGTGGAAAGAAGGAAAGGGAGAGAACGAAAGGGAGAGGAAAGAAGGGAGGGAAAAGGAAGGAGAAAAGGAAAGAACGGAAGAGGAAGGAGGGAGGAAAGAAGGAAGGGGAGAGAGGAGGGGAAAAGGAAGGAGAAAAGGAAAGATTGGAAGAGGAAGGAAGGAAGGAAGGAAGAGAATGGATGAAAGAAGGGAGGGAGAGAGAGGGAAAAGGAAGGAGAGAAGGAAAGAATGGAAGAGGAAGGAAGAGGGAGAATGGAGGAAAGAAGGAATGGGAGAGCCAGATGCAATCATGAAAAGAGCCACATCTGGCTCCCGAGCCATAGGTTCCCTACCCCTGCCTTAAACTTTAAACGTAGGGTCGCCCTACGCCTGAAACGACTTGAAGGCACGCAACGGCAACACTCCTACTTAAATTGGCTCCCTCATCAGGCAAAAGCAGGCTCACACTTCCCACTGAATCAGGTGCAGATCCAATCTTAAGAACGGGGCTACAAAGTGGAGTCCACTACTATGACAATGCAGTCTGAGCCGTGCAACAGGCCCAATGGAGGACCTCCTTACAGCAACACCAGAGGCACCCCAAGTGGCCGGCTTTTGGTCAAAGGGCATTTAGTATAAACTTTGTGTTTTTAAATACATTACAACTATTGTTTGTTTATTTATTTCTACCCCGCCTTTCTCGACCCAAAAGGGGACTCAAGACGGCTTACAAATCTGGCAAAATTTCAATGCAACACAGGCAACAATAAAACACAACTCAAAAAATATAAACAATCTAAGCATATAAACCAGGGGTGCTCATTAGGTAGCTTGAGCCCAAGCCCATATGAGGTCGATCCCAGCCGGATGGGGCACTCAGGGCGGTCTGAGGTAATTTTAAATGGTAGGCGAACATTATTTTGGTGCCCCCCCCAAAAAAACATTATTTTGCCGCCCCCCATGTAAAACAAATATACAATTATAATATCACAATACCATTAGTAGTATTATATTGTATCAATGTATATACAATATATTATAATTATACTCCATTACAATATAATTATATTATAATATATTGACATTATAATATAATGTAACATTCTATTATATTATTATAATAAAATAATAACATTATTTATTTAAATAAAATTATCCTCTACTAAATATTTTCATTACTCCTATAAAACTCAAATAACCCAAAATAAAGTAAAATAAAATATTATATATTACTATTTTGTACAATACCACTATACTGCAATATTGTTTGTAATATTACATGTAATATAAAATATATCATTATTCTATTGTTATATTGTATTTGTATTATATTGTATGACAATATTAAGCAGAACTGTATAATAATCAACAAGAAATGCAATGTAAATGCATCAAAATCAGAATATATTACCTATCACCCAACTCATAATTCATAGGAGTCTCCCATAAGTCCAAAAATTAGGATCCCAATGTAAATGTAAATAGAAAAACAGCCAAAATGTTCAAATGAGGTCGAATACAGGCAGCGCGGCCTGGGCAAACTTGGGCCCGCCCTCCCTCCTTCTAAGTGTTTTGGCCTCCAACTCCCACAACTCCTCCCTAGCCCCAGGCCCCTCAGGTCTAGGCAGAAATAGAGCCGAAGAAAGGAAGGAGGAGAGAAGAGGTCACAGAGGAGGAGGAGGAGGAAAGCCCTTCATTCATTCCTTCACTTACACTTCCTTCACGGATTCTTTTCTCCTTTCCTGCAAATGTGTGCGCAGGAAAGGGAGAGGGGAATCACTCCCTGCCTGCCCGCTAGGGCGTGCGTGGCTTACAGGCTTCTGCGCAAGGGAGCTACTGGGCATGCGCGGAGGTTTTCGCGCATGTGCAGTTGCTCCTGCGCTCAACTTCAGCTCCAGAGCAACTGCGCCTGCGTGAAAACCTCCGCGCGTGCCCAGAAGCAGCGTCGGAGCGCACAAGGCCGGGCCCCCTTCCCAGATGGCGCCCTAGGCGGCCGCCTACTTGGCCTATCTTGTAGGACCGCCCCTGGGGGCACTTCTGCCCTGCGCGCATGCGCTCCTGTCGCAACCTTCCCCCGGGGCTTTTTCCGCCAATGAGGCTTTAGTGGGCGGGCCCTGGCGCTTGTCTCTTAAGAACATAAGAAGAGCCATGCTGAATCGGACCTCAGCCCATCTAGTCCAGCATTCTGTATCACACAGTGGCCCACCAGTTGTACACGGGGATCTCGAGCAGAAGGGAGGGCAAAACCCTGACCTGCTCCCGACCCCCCACAACCAGTACCCAGGGAAATCCTGCCTACCTCAACCAACTCCGAGGTGGCACTTGAATGTCCTTTTCAGTAACTACCGATACACTTGGTATCCATGAATCTGTCCAATCCTGCCTTGAAGCTGTCCAGGCTGACCGCTGTCACAACCTCCTCTGGAAGTGAGTTCCATGACCCAATGACCCTCTGGGTGAAGAAATATTTCCCTTTATTAGTCCTAACTTTCCTACCTTGGAGCTTTAGGGAGTGCCCTCTAGTCCTAGTGTTGTGTGACAGAGAAAATATTTTTCTCTATTCACCTTTTCTATCCCATGCATGATTTTATACACTTCGATCAAGTCACCTCTTAAACGCCGTCTTTCAAGGCTGAAAAGACCAAGGCGTTGCAACCTGGTTTCGTAAGGAGCCGCTCCATCCCTTGGATCATTCTTGTTGCCCTTTTCTGTACCTTTTTCCAGTTCCGTTATATCCTTCTTAAGGTGCGGAGACCAGAATTGTACACAGTACTCCAGATGTGGCCTCACCATAGATTTGTAGAGAGGCAATACAACATTTGCTGACCTATTTTCGATTCCCTTCCTGATCATGCCAAGCATAGAATTTGCTTTTTCACTGCTGCAGCGCACTGGGTTGACATCTTCATTGAGCTGTCCACCAAGACCCCGAGATCCCTTTCCTGGTTTGTCTCGGAAAGCTTTGACCCCATCAATTGGTAGGTGTAGTTGGGGTTCTTTGCCCCGATGTGCATGACTTTACACTTGTTTAGGTTAAAATGCATTTGCCACTTTGTTGCCCATTCACTCAATTTCTTGCCACGGTAGGGTGACGGGACCGGCCATTGGTTGCTCCTGAGGGAGGCGGGAGCAAGGCGAAGGCGCGCGCAGGCATAGGATGCGAGGCTACGGGGGGGGGGGGAGTGTGTGTGTGTGAATGACACAGAAGACCTCGCCAGAGGAGGATGGTCCCTGAGGTGAGGCTGCAGCTGACGAGTGTGCACTCATCGCCAGTGAGTGCAGCCTGGACGGGGGCCCCCTTGCGCTCCACCCTGTCTCTCTCTCGCCTCGGCCCTCGGCGGCACTGGGGCCTCGTCCAGGCTTCACTCACCGGCGTCGAGGGCACGCTCGTCAGCTGCAGCCCCATCTTCCTCCGGCGAGGTCTTCTCTCTCACTCTCTCTCTCACACACACACACACTCCCTCCCGCAGCCTCGCATCCTATCCCTGCGCACGCCTTCGCCTTGCTATCGCCTCCCCCAGGAGCAACCAATCGGCAGCCACGTCACCACACCGTGGCAAGAGATGAGCACCAGGGCCCGCCCACTAAAGTCTCATTGTCGGAAGAAGCCCCGCACACCCGCCAGGTAGATCTTTGCAACTTGGTTGTTATAAAAGTAGCTCGCACGCTGAAAAAGTGTGGGAACCCCTGATATAAACAATTAAAACTCATACCAATCTATATGCTCAAGTCGCTTCGGATACATTAAATAAAATAAGCAAATCTGAACCTAGGATGGCACAATAAGATTATCACAATTTGGGGATGTCATGAGACAAAGCAAGGCATTGGGAAAAATGTTCAGTGAAGTGGAAATCAGTAGGACAAGAGGGTTCACTATAAATAGTAAGACCTTCAATCACAGGGGCTGTTGGGGGCCTCACATTCATAGGATCACAATTTGTGGCAAATCAGAAGAAGAGTTTCCGGGTGTGTCTGAGGGCCTCCTCAAATGTCATCCTCTAAACCAGTGTTTCTCAGCCAGTGTGCCATGGCACATTACTCTGCCGTGAGCGATCATCAGGTGTGCCGCGAGAAAAGCTCTCTGCCCCCCTGCCTTCCCCCCTCCTCCTGCCAAACTCCTGCTGCTTGGGAGAGGAGGAGGAAGGGCCGGGCACCGCCTCCTTCGGCCATTTCCCGAACCAGCCTCCAATCCGCCATGACTTCCGTCCCTTGCTTGCTGAAGCCGCGCGGAGGAGGAGCCCCGCCTACTGAAGCCCCTCCACCGCTCCTGCGCCTCCTCTGTGAGAGAGCTGAAGCCGGGGGGGGGGGGGATGACGCAGCCTGGCTCTGCCACCTCTCCCGGCTTTAGCACTCCCACAGCCTCGCCAGCCTTGAGGGGGCAGTGCCAAGCCAGCGGTGGCAGAGCCAGCACAATGCTGGCTTGGCACTGCCCCCTCAAGGCTGGCAAAGCTGTGGGAGTGCTGAAGCCGGGAGAGGGGCGGGGCATGAAGCGGCCTGGCTCCGCCCCCTCCCCCAGCTTCAGCGCTCCCACAGCCGCCAGCCTTGAGGGGCAGTGCCAAGCCAGCAGTGGCAGAGCCAGCACAATGCTGGCTTGGCACTGCCCCTCAAGGCTGGCGAGAAGCTGTGGGAGGGCTGAAGCCGGGAGAGGGGCAGGGCATGAAGAGCGGCCTGGCTCCTCGCCCCTCCCCAGCTTCAGCGCTCCCACAGCTTTGCCAGCCTTGAGGGGGAAGTGCCAAACCAGCGGTGGCAGAGCCAACACAATGCTGGCTTGGCACTGTCCCCTCAAGGCTGGCGAAGCTGTGGAGGGCTGAGCCGGGAGAGGGGCGGGGCATGAAGTGGCCTGGCTCCGCCCCCCCCAGCTTCAGCGCTCCCACAGCTTTGCCAGCCTTGAGGGGCAGTGCCAAACCAGCGGTGGTAGAGCCAACACAATGCTGGCTTGGCACTGTCCCCTCAAGGCTGGCGAAGCTGTGGGAGAACTGAAGCCGGGGGCGGGGCATGGCGTGGCATGGCTCCTCCCCCGGCTTTGGCACTCCCAGCAGGTCACCATCCCCCAGCCATTCTTTACTGTGTTAGTGTCATTTTGTGTCATTTTGGTTGGTGGTGTGCCCCCCCGGATTTTTTTAATGTTAACAGTGTGCCGTGGCTCAAAAAAGGTTGGGAAACACTGCTCTAAACTTCCACCTCCAGGAAGCTCTTGAAGATGGGATGGTCTTATCCCATGGTGGACCAGGACTGACTAAAGACATTGTGAGCTTGAGATAAATAAGACACTCCAGCCCTCCAGGAAACATGCAAAGGACACAAAACCAGTAAACAAGGAAGACAATCCCATAAGCACTTCTCGGAATCCCAGCCGTGTAAAGGGAAACATGTGTGAGTAAGCATTGCCTTCCCTTTCATAACCAGCAAACATGTTGCCTGGGGCAGTCACCTCTCTCTTCGCAGCAGAACTCTACATCCCACGGCTCTCTCTGTTGCCCTTTGGAGGCCACTGGATTCCGCCCCAAAGTGGTCCAAATGGAAACACGCCATTATCTCCTGAATTGGGAGCAGCCCATCTCTCTGTCCAAACACAGAAGGAAAGGCTGCCTTTGCAATTTAAGGATTGCTTACTGATTATATGTATATGCTTAAGCCCATTTAATTAACCTACGAAACGCAAATTACATATATTTTTGCATGCTCATAGATTGATTTATTTATGAACTGTTATCAAAGGAGCATGAACCAACATAGTTGCACAGCATAATTTTTAGTTGATTCATTAGCATTTTTCCCAGGGTTTGCTTGGAGGAAAGGGAAGATGTATGGTGTAGGGCACGCATGGGCCAACTTTGGCCCTCCAGGTGTTTTGGACTTCAACTCCCACAATTCCTAACATCTTCAGGCCCTTTCTTTTTCCCTCTCAGTCGCTTAAGCCAGTGTTTTTCAACCTTTTTTGAGCCGCAGCACATTTTTTTACATTTACAAAATCCTGGGGCACACCAACAACCAAAATGACACTCTAACACAGTAATACATATAGTTGATATGTTTTTAAATGTATTTATACACTCAGTGTGAAACCTGGGCCTGTTTCAATGAACACAACATAGATATCCTGGCAGGAATGGCAGAAAGACACAAACTTCCCACACAGAATTCCCATAACCAAGAGAAAATACTATAAGAGTTAGGTGGGCATTAACCTTGGATTTTGGAGTTGTAGTTCACCTATATCCAGAGAGCACTGTGGACTGAAAAATGTTGGATCAGGACCAAATTTGGCATGAATACGCAATATGCCCAAATGTGAACACAGATGGAGTTTGGGGAAAATAGACCTTGACATTTGGGAGTTACAGTTTCTGGGATTTATAGTTAACACACAATCAAAGAGCATCCTGAACTCTTGCAACAATGGAATTGAACCAAACTTGGCATATTGAACTCTCATTACCAACAGAAAGTACTGAAAAGGTTTGCTTGGGAATTGACCTTGAGTTTGGAAGTTGTAGTTCACTTACACCCAGAGAGCACTGTGGACTCACACAATGTTATGTTATGTTGTTGTTTGTTTTCTATCCAGAATCACAATGTTGGAAGGAGGCTCACCACTTTAAGGTCCCTCAAACAGGCATGGGAAAACTTCGGCCCTCTGGGTGCTTTGGACTCCAACTCCCACCATTCCTAACAGCCCTTTCCTGCTTAAGTGGCTGAGGGGGGGAAAGGAAAAGGGCCTGAGGCTGCGAGGAATGGTGGGAGTGGGAGTCCAACGCACCTGGAAGGTCCAAGTTTGCCCATGCCAGCTTTCGACAGAGACCTCTTGCTCCCCCTTCGCGCCCTTTCTTCCCCCTCCTGCCGAACACTTACTTTTCTTCTACACGGCCGCTTCTGCCGCCATTTTGATCGGAGGGGGCAGCATGAGCATGTTCAGGAGGGGAGGGGGCAGGGAGGGAGACGTGATCCGTGCGGACGCTACTGCACAGACTCGCCTCAGAGCACAGCGAGCAGAGCGAGGCTGGGAAGAAGGGAGCCCGGGTGGAGGAGAAAAAGTGTTCGGCAGGAGGGGGAAGAAAGGGGAGTGGAGGTTCCCATTTCCCACGGCACACTGATTGGGAAACACTGGCTTAAGCGACTGAGGGGGGAAAGGAAAGGGCCTGAAGCTGTTAGGAATTGTGGGAGCTGAAGTCCAAAACACCTGGAGGGCCAAAGTTGGCCCATGCTTGACATATTTGTGAGAGTGCAGAAGAATCCCACTTTCCTACAAGCAGCAGGTGGAAAGAGATCAACAGGTACAATTTGAAAGAAAGGAAGCATGAGGAGAGATAAGAGGAGAGGTAAGAGGAGATAAAGGCCACAATCTAAGCCTCCCTTTCATGTCTATGGTGCAACCTGAAATGGGAGGTGGGACGGGCCCATCTAGCGGCCTTAAGGATAAACCAATCTTATCTGTGTCCGTCCCTCTAGGCCAGCAATCTCGCAGCGTGAAGGAGGGTTTTTCCCCAGCCTAATTCCCAGGGCAGAGTTCGAATAGGATCAAGGGGTGAGGAGGGAAAGGACCTGCTTTTCTTCCCCTATACGGGGTGAATGGAGATCCATCCAGGGCCCCTTCCACGCTGCCATATAAAATCCAGATTATCTGCTTTGAACTAGATTATATGGCAGTGTAGACTCATATAATCCACTTCAAAACTGATAATGTGGATAATCTGAATTATATGGCTTAAACCAGAGCTTTCCAATCTGTGTGTCGCTACATGTATGTGTGCGTATGTATATATATGTATGTATATAACAAAAGTCGGTGTTTGCGGGCGGTGGGTGGTGCGGTGGGAGGAATATGTGACAGCGTTTCGATTGGCTGCCACTGTGGGATTATTTGCATAAAGGGCTCTGATTGGCCAGCCTCAAAACTCCAGCATTCTACGGCCCCAAACAGAGGGGATTGGTTGCCACTGAAATGGTATTTGCACAAAGGACTCCGATTGGCCAACCACATTCCAACATTCTAAAGTGACTCAAAGGGAAAGGGAAAGGCCTCAGGCAGTCAGCCACTGCGGCCCACAGCAATGATGGATCAGGACTTAACTTGGCACACAGGGGCCCAATGGCCCATTTCACCACCTGGTGTGGTTTAGGGCAGAATGGGCCATGGATTATGGGATTTGCAATACCTTCACCACATTCACTTCCCAAATAACACTGTAGCCCCTATAAACCACAGGCCAGGCCCAAATTTGACAGCAAGGCTTCCTCAACTTGATTTTCCTGACTATGCCCCCCAACAAGGACCGAACAAGACCAAACTTGGCACACAGACCCCCAAGATGCACCCTCCATCCTGGTGTAGTTTGAGGGAGAATGGACCATGGATGATGGGACTTGCAGTACTTTAATTCACTTCCTTAGAGCAATGTGGCCCACACCAATGACAGATCAGGCCCAAACTTGGCACACAGAGGCCCAATGGCCCACTTTACAGACCTGATGCGGTTTATGGCAGGATGGCTCACAAATGATGGGATTTGCTGTACCTTCACCCAATTCATTTCCCACAGAACATTGCAGCCCCTACAAATCAGAGACCAGGCCCAAACTTGGCACACAGAGTACCCATGACCCACTCTACATTCTGGTGTTGTTTGGAGGGGATGGACCACGGCCAATGGGACTTGCAGTACCTTCACAAGGTTCCTGAGACCACTGCAAGCCACATAAACATCTAATAGGAACCAACCTTGTCGCCCATTCAGAAGCAGCCCTACAGCGCCTGACATCCTGCTTTGCAACAGCTGCAGAGCAGTTTGGGCTGGAAGTCAGCCTGAAGAAAATGGAAGTACTCTACCAGCCCGCACCACTGGAAGAACACCATCATCCCCACGTCAGCATAGGCACATGTGTGCTTAAGTCCGTTCAGCAGTTCACCTCCCTGGGAAGCATCATCTCTTCAGACGCCAAGATTGACAAAGAGATAGATCCCAGATTAGTAAAGGCATAGAGTGCATTCGGAAGGCTTCACAAAAGAGTCTGGAGCAACAAGCACCTGAGACAAAGCACCAAAATCAGTGTGTACAGAGCTACCATACTGTCCATTCTCCTCTATGGGTCTGAAACATGGGTCACCTATCGCCAACATCTACGACTCCTCAAATGCTTTCATCAGCGCTGCCTTCGCACAATCCTAAATATACACTGGACCGACTATGTGACGAATGTTGCTGTCCTTGAGCAAGCAGGGGTCACCAGCATTGAGGCCATGCTATTGAGAACATGGCTGAGCTGGGCAGGGCACGTCTCTAGAATGGAGGGCCACCGGCTCCCAAAGATACTACTCTATGGTGAACTCACAAGAGAGGCGCCCCCAAAAAGAGATATAAGGACTCCCTGAAACAACACCTCAGGCCCGGCCAGATTGATCCCCAACAATGGTCCACCCTGGTCTCACGTCGGGAGGCATGGAGACACACTATCCACGATGCTGCGGCCTCTTTCGAGAAGACACGCCCGAACGGGTCTCGAAGAGAGACAACAACGCAGAAAGAACCACAACTCGGAAACAACATCACCCAAGGAGACTTTCTGCTGTGCTTTCTGCAACCGGACTTGCCTATCTCAGATTGGCCTTTTTAGTCATCATATAAATGTCGTAAATACAACAAACAAACATATATATGGCTGGAGATACAATTAAGAAGTGTGTACACACACACAGACGTCTCAAGTGTATCTCGAGCCATATACAGGCCCTGAAGAGATGCCGAGCAGTTGTGACAATCTATCTATCTATCTATATCAGGCCTGGGCAAACTTGGGCCCTCCTTCCAGGTGTTTTGGACTTCAACTCCCACAATTCCTCACAGCCTCAGGCCTTTTCCTTTTCCCAGGAAACGGAAGGGATCTGAGGCTGTGAGGAATTGTGGGAGTTGAAGCTCAAAACACCTGGAAGGAGGGCCCAAGTTTGCCCATGCCTAGTCTACACTGTCATATAATTCACATCAAAGCTGATAATCTGGATTTCAAATGGCAGTGTAGAAGGGGCCCCACTTAACCAGTTTTGGATTCTGCACAGTCAACAAGGGAAGCCCCAGGCGTGTCCAATGGCAGCAGTCTAGCTTAACTGTTTAAGCGGCTGAGGGGAAAAGGAAGGGGCCTGAGGCCGTGAGAAATTGTGGGAGTTGTAGTCCAAAACACCTGGAAGGAGGGAGGGCCCAATTTTGCCCAGGCCTGATCTATCTATCTATATGGAGACACACTTAAGAAATGCACCTGTTCCAATTTACTAGGCCTCTGGGATGTGTAGTTCGCCAAGCCAGGAAACTACAACTCCCAGGAGGCCACCCAAGCGGGCCATGAGGAGCCATAGTGGAACCTCAGCCGCTTAAAATTCTGCAGAGTCAACAAGGGAAGCCCCATGCATGTCCTATGGCAGCAGTCTATCTTAATTGCTTTAAGCGGCTGAGGGGAAAAGGAAGAGGCCTGAGGCCGTGAGGAATTGTGGGAGTTGTAGTCCAAAACACCTGGAAGGAGGGAGGGCCCAAGTTTGCCCAGGCCTGATCTATCTATCTATATGGAGACACACTTAAGAAATGCACCTGTTCCAATTTACTAGGCCTCTGGGATGTGTAGTTCGTCAAGCCAGCAAACTACAGCTCCCAGGAGGCCACCCAAGCGGGCCATGAGGAGCCATAGTGGAACCTCAGCCGCTTATTATTCTGCACAGTCAACAAGGGAAGCCCCAGGCGTGTCCTATGGCAGCAATCTAGCTTAATTGCTTTAAGCGGCTGAGGGGGGAAAGGAAGAGGCCTGAGGCTGTGAGGAATTGTGGGAGTTGTAGTCCAAAACACCTGGAAGGAGGGAGGGCCCAAGTTTGCCCAGGCCTGATCCATCTATCTATCTATATGGAGGCACACTTAAGAAATGCACCTGTTCCAATTTACTAGGCCTCTGGGATGTGTAGTTCGCCAAGCCAGAAAACTACAACTCCCAGGAGGCCACCCAAGCGGGCCATGAGTAGCCATAGTGGAATCTCTGCGTCATTCAGGGAAGTGGGGGGGGGGGGGCATCTACACTGCAGGGTTAATGCGCTTCTGATCCCTGGCCTTTCCCTGCCCTGGTTGGGTCTCTACTATAGCTCCCAGCACGGAGGGGAAAGCTCACCCTGAAGAGATGCCGGGCATCTGTGACTATCTATCTATCTATCTCAGGCCTGGGCAAACAAGGGAAGCCCCATGCATGTCCTACGGCAGCAGTCTAGCTTAATTGCTTAAGAGGCCTGAGGCTGTGAGGAATTGTGGGAGTTGTAGTCCAAAACAACCGGAGGGCCCAAATTTGCCCATGCCTAGTCTACACTGTCATATAATTCACATCAAAGCAGATAATATTGATTGTATATGGCAGTGTAGAAGGGGCCCCACTTAACCAGTTTTGGATTCTGCACAGTCAACAAGGGAAGCCCCAGGCGTGTCCTATGGCAGCAGTCTAGCTTAATTGCTTTAAGCGGCTGAGGGGGGAAAGGAAGAGGCCTGAGGCCGTGAGGAATTGTGGGAGTTGTAGTCCAAAACACCTGGAAGGAGGGAGGGCCCAAGTTTGCCCAGGCCTGATCTATCTATCTATCTATCTGGAGACACACTTAAGAAATGCACCTGTTCCAATTTACTAGGCCTCTGGGATGTGTAGTTCGCCAAGCCAGCAAACTACAGCTCCCAGGAGGCCACCCAAGCGGGGCATGAGCAGCCATAGTGGAACCTCAGCCACTTAAAATTCTGCACAGTCAACAAGGGAAGCCCCAGGTGTGTCCAATGGCAGCAGTCTATCTTAATTGCTTTAAGCGGCTGAGGGGGAAAAGGAAGAGGCCTGAGGCTGTGAGGAATTGTGGGAGTTGTAGTCCAAAACACCTGGAAGGAGGGAGGGCCCAAGTTTGCCCAGGCCTGATTTATCTATCTATCTATCTATCTATCTATCTATCTATCTATCTGGAGACACACTTAAGAAATGCACCTGTTCCAATTTACTAGGCCTCTGGGATGTGTAGTTCGCCAAGCCAGCAAACTACAACTCCCAGGAGGCCACCCATGCGGGGCATGAGTAGCCATAGTGGAACCTCAGCCACTTAAAATTCTGCACAGTCAACAAGGGAAGCCCCAGGTGTGTCCAATGGCAGCAGTCTATCTTAATTGCTTTAAGCGGCTGAGGAGAAAAGGAAGAGGCCTGAGGCTGTGAGGAATTGTGGGAGTTGTAGTCCAAAACACCTGGCAGGAGGGAGGGCCCAAGTTTGCCCAGGCCTGATCCATCCATCCACCCACCCACCCATCCAACCATCCATCCATCTGGAGACACACTTAAGAAATGCACCTGTTCCAATTTACTAGGCCTCTGGGATGTGTAGTTCGGCAACCCAGCAAACTACAACTCCCAGGAGGCCACCCAAGCGGGGCATGAGTAGCCATAGTGGAACCTCTGCGTCATTCAAGGGGGGGGAGGCATCTACACTGCAGGGTTAATGCGCTTCTGATCCCCGGCCTTTCCCTGCCCTGGTTGGGTCTCTACTACAGCTCCCAGCACGGAGGGGAAAGCTCACCCTGAAGAGATGCCGAGCATCTGTGACTATCTATCTATCTATCTCAGGCCTGGGCAAACAAGGGAAGCCCCATGCATGTCCTACGGCAGCAGTCTAGCTTAATTGCTTAAGAGGCCTGAGGCTGTGAGGAAATGTGGGAGTTGTAGTCCAAAACAACCGGAGGGCCCAAATTTGCCCGTGCCTAGTCTACACTGTCATATAATTCACATCAAAGCTGATAATCTGGATTGTATATGGCAGTGTAGAAGGGGCCCCACTTAACCAGTTTTGGATTCTGCACAGTCAACAAGGGAAGCCCCAGGCGTGTCCTATGGCAGCAGTCTATCTTAATTGCTTTAAGCGGCTGAGGGGGAAAGGAAGAGGCCTGAGGCCGTGAGGAATTGTGGGAGTTGTAGTCCAAAACACCTGGAAGGAGGGAGGGCCCAAGTTTGCTTAGGCCTGATCTATCTATCTATCTGGAGACACACTTAAGAAATGCACCTGTTCCAATTTACTAGGCCTCTGGGATGTGTAGTTCGCCAAGCCAGCAAACTACAACTCCCAGGAGGCCACCCAAGCGGGGCATGAGGAGCCATAGTGGAACCTCTGCGTCATTCAAGGGGGGAGGCATCTACACTGCAGGGTTAATGCGCTTCTGATCCCTGGCCTTTCCCTGCCCTGGTTGGGCCTCTACTCCAGGACTGAGGGAGGGAGAGAAGGGGGAGCTCACCTCCTCTCCGGGGACGGCGCCCTCCTGGCCCAGCCGGCTCCTCTGCCCGCCTCACGCTGTTTAAAATGGCGAGGGGAATGGACCGGTATGGGAAAAGGGCGGGGAGGAGGGCGCGCCACCCCCACGGACCAATCCCGACGCCGCTTTCCCTGATTGACGTTCACGGCGGCCATAGGCAGAGGAGGGCTCGCGCCGGGTGGAGGGTAGGTAACCACAGGACGCCTATAACCGGCGTGGAAAAGGGGAGGGCCGATTTGGAGGCGGGGCGTAGAGGTTCCCTCGCGAACCAATCGTGCGGCGGCTTTTTCGCTGATTGACTCACAAAGCAGCCACTAAGGGGAGAGAGGGCTGGCGAAGAGGGAGAAGCATTAAAAAAACTAGCGGGGAGAAAAGGAGGCGGGGCATCGGCCGCCGCGGGCCAATCCTCAAGCGGCATTTTGGTGATGGACGCGGCAGGCGGGCACCGCTATCGAACTGCGTTAATTCTGCAGTGTAGATGGATCCCGAGCCTGCCTGGTTATGAAAAGCTCTGGCAAAGGCGTTCCTTGGGGGAGTCTCCCCCATATAATACATATACAATGTTTCAAAACTGGGTAAACAAATGGGTTTAAATGTTAAGTTCAGTCAAGCCAACAAAATAATAATCATAGTAATAGTAATGGTGATAATCTATCTTCTATCTATCTATGTATATAATAAAAGTCAGTGTTTGCGGGCGGTGGGTGGTGCAAAGGGAGGAATATGTGCCAGCGTTTCAATTGGTTGCCACTGTGGGATTATTTGCATAAAAGGACACTGATTGGCCAGCCTCAGAACTCCAACATTCTACGGCCTCAGAGGGAATTGGTGCCACTGAAATGGTATTTGCATAAAAGACTCTGATTGGCCATCCACATTCCAACATTCTAAGGCGACTCAGAGGGAAAAGGAAAGGCCTCAGGCAGTCAGACACTGCGGCCCACAGCAATGACGGATCAGGACAAAAATTGGCAAACAGGGGCCCAATGGCCCACTTCACAACCTGATGTGGTTTAGGGCAGGATGGGCCACGAATGATGGGATATGAAGTATCTTCACCTCATTCACTACCAAAACAACACTGTAGCCCCTATACATCACAGTCCAGGCCCAAAATTGACAACAAGGCTTCCTTAACTTGATTTTCCTGACTAGGCCCCCGGGACGCGCAGTACCTTCACTAAGTTCCTGAGACCACTGCAAGCCCCATAAACATCTAATAGGAACCAACCTTGGCACACAATGCCTTCCTCAAATAACCCGGGCACCGCTGGGTCCTCAGCTAGTGCTCTTTAATATAATATAATATATACTATATACATATAATATTTATAATGTAATGCAATATAATGCTACTAATAATAATATTATAATTATATATTTTATATTATACTAGCTTGGGGACCCGGCGGTGCCCGGGTTATTTGAGAAAGGCATTGTGTGCCAAGGTTGGTCTGTGGTACTTCAAGTCCCATCATCCACGGTCCACCCTCCTCCAAACTGCAGTAGAAGATAGAGTGGGTCATGGGGGCTCTGTGTGCCAAGTATGGTCTTTATCGGTCTTTGTTGGGGGCCGCAGCGGTCCTGGGCAATGAGTAGAGGTAGTTGAAGTCCCATCATCCACGGTCCACCCTCCTCCAAACTGCAGTAGAAGATAGAGTGGGTCATGGGGGCTCTGTGTGCCAAGTATGGTCTTTATCGGTCTTTGTTGGGGGCCGCAGCGGTCGTGGGCAATGAGTAGAGGTAGTTGAAGTCCCATCATCCATGGTCCACCCTCCTGCAAACTGCAGTAGAAGATAGAGTGGGTCATGGGGGCTCTGTGTGCCAAGTATGGTCTTTATCGGTCTTTGTTGGGGGCCGCAGCGGTCCTGGGCAATGAGTAGAGGTAGTTGAAGTCCCATCATCCACGGTCCACCCTCCTGCAAACTGCAGTAGAAGATAGAGTGGGTCATGGGGGCTCTGTGTGCCAAGTATGGTCTTTATCGGTCTTTGTTGGGGGCCGCAGCGGTCGTGGGCAATGAGTAGAGGTAGTTGAAGTCCCATCATCCACGGTCCACCCTCCTGCAAACTGCAGTAGAAGATAGAGTGGGTCATGGGGGCTCTGTGTGCCAAGTATGGTCTTTATCGGTCTTTGTTGGGGGCCGCAGCGGTCGTGGGCAATGAGTAGAGGTAGTTGAAGTCCCATCATCCACGGTCCACCCCCCTGCAAACTGCAGTAGAAGATAGAGTGGGTCATGGGGGCTCTGTGTGCCAAGTATGGTCTTTATCGGTCTTTGTTGGGGGCCGCAGCGGTCGTGGGCAATGAGTAGAGGTAGTTGAAGTCCCATCATCCACGGTCCACCCTCCTGCAAACTGCAGTAGAAGATAGAGTGGGTCATGGGGGCTCTGTGTGCCAAGTATGGTCTTTATCGGTCTTTGTTGGGGGCAGCAGCGGTCGTGGGCAATGAGTAGAGGTAGTTGAAGTCCCATCATCCACGGTCCACCCTCCTGCAAACTGCAGTAGAAGATAGAGTGGGTCATGGGGGCTCTGTGTGCCAAGTATGGTCTTTATCGGTCTTTGTTGGGGGCTCTGTGTGCCAGCGGTCCTGGGCAATGAGCAATAGAGGTAGTTGAAGTCCCATCATCCACGGTCCACCCTCCTGCAAACTGCAGTAGAAGATAGAGTGGGTCATGGGGGCTCTGTGTGCCAAGTATGGTCTTTATCGGTCTTTGTTGGGGGCCGCAGCGGTCCTGGGCAATGAGTAGAGGTAGTTGAAGTCCCATCATCCACGGTCCACCCTCCTGCAAACTGCAGTAGAAGATAGAGTGGGTCATGGGGGCTCTGTGTGCCAAGTATGGTCTTTATCGGTCTTTGTTGGGGGCCGCAGCAATGAGTCCCATCATCCACGGGCAATGAGTAGAGATAGAGTAGTTGAAGTCCCATCATCCATCATCCACGGTCCACCCTCCTGCAAACTGCAGTAGAAGATAGAGTGGGTCATGGGGGCTCTGTGTGCCAAGTATGGTCTTTATCGGTCTTTGTTGGGGGCCGCAGCGGTCCTGGGCAATGAGTAGAGGTAGTTGAAGTCCCATCATCCACGGTCCACCCTCCTCCAAACTGCAGTAGAAGATAGAGTGGGTCATGGGGGCTCTGTGTGCCAAGTATGGTCTTTATCGGTCTTTGTTGGGGGTCGCAGCGGTCGTGGGCAATGAGTAGAGGTAGTTGAAGTCCCATCATCCAGGTCCACCCTCCTCCAAACTGCAGTAGAAGATAGAGTGGGTCATGGGGGGCTCTGTGTGCCAAGTATGGTCTTTATCGGTCTTTGTTGGGGGCCGCAGCGGTCGTGGGCAATGAGTAGAGGTAGTTGAAGTCCCATCATCCACGGTCCACCCTCCTCCAAACTGTAGAAGGATGGAGACTGGGTCACGGGGGCACAGGTGCCAAGTGTAGTCTTTATAGGTCTTTGCTCAGGGCTGCAGTGGTCTGTGGGGAATGAAGGCTTTGAAAGTACTACAAATCCCATAATACATGGAGGTACCTCAAATCCCATCATCCATGGTCCACTCTCCTCCAAACGGCAGTAGAATGTAGAGTGGGTCATAGGGGCACTGTGTGAAAAGGGCCTATTTCCCGTTCTGCCCGCATTGCAATTAACTGGCGACCAGTTTGATAACTGGAACGCAGGAGGTCAGGACGGCAAAAGGTGGGGAATGTGCACGTCTGACGCTTGCTTCTAGCCTTGGGGAGTTCAGTCCTGGCCTTGCAAAGCTGGATTTGGCTGGAACCTTACAGACCGGCCTTGGCTTCAAGGCAGTCCAGGCAGAACCCCACAAGGCTGACGGAGCCGTGGCAAAAACTTGTGGCCGATGGGAGTTGGGGTACATTGGCAAGGCTGCCGTTTGTTCTGTGTAGTCAAGAGTTTGGTTCAAAACCCAAGGCTTGTGGATCTGATGCCTGTTGTTAAAGCAGGCATGGGCAAATTTGGGCCGTCCAGGTGTTTTGGACTTCAACTCCCACAATTCCTAACAGCTCAGGCCCGGATGCATGGGGCTTCCCTTCTTGACTGTGCAGAATCCAAAACTGGTTAAGTGGGGCCCCTTCTACACTGCCATTTAAAATCCCGATTATCTGCTTCGATGTGAATTATATGACAGTGTAGACTAGGCACGGGCAAACTTGGACCCTTTTTGGTGTTTTGGACTTCACTCCCACAATTCCTTACAGCCTCAGGCCCGTTCCTTTTCCCCCTCAGCGGCTTACACAATTAAGCTAGACTGCTGCCATTGGAGACGCATGGGGCTTCCCTTGTTGATTGTGTAGAATCCAAAACTGGTTAAGTGGGGCCCCTTCCACACTGCCATTTAAAATCCCAATTATCTGCGATGTGAATTATATGACAGTGTAGACTAGGCACGGGCAAACTTGGACCCTTTTTGGTGTTTTGGACTTCACTCCCACAATTCCTTACAGCCTCAGGCCCCTTCCTTTTCCCCCTCAGCGGCTTAAGCAATTAAGCTAGACTGCTACCATTGGAGATGCATGGGGCTTCCCTTGTTGACTGTGCAGAATCCAAAACTGGTTAAGTGGGGCCCCTTCTACACTGCCATTTAAAATCCAGATTATCTGCTTCGATGTGAATTGTATGACAGTGTAGACTAGGCACGGGCAAACTTGGGCCCTCCGGGTGTTTTGGACTTCACTCCCACAATTCCTTACAGCCTCAGGCCCCTTCCTTTTCCCCCTCAGCGGCTGAAGCAATTAAGCTAGACTGCTGCCATTGGACACCCATGGGGCTTCCCTTGTTGACTGTGCAGAATCCAAAACTGGTTAAGTGGGGCCCCTTCTACACTGCCATTTAAAATCCAGATTATCTGCTTTGATGTGAATTATATGACAGTGTAGACTAGGCATGGGCAAAATTGGGCCCTCCGGGTGTTTTGGACTTCAACTCCCACAATTCCTAACAGCCTCAGGCCCGTTCCATTTCCCCCTCAGCCGCTTCAGCCGCTTAAAATGGCAGTGTAGAAGGGGCCCCACTTAACCAGTTTTGGATTCTGCACAGTCAACAAGGGAAGCCCCATGCGTGTCCAATGGCAGCAGTCTAGCTTAATTGCTTAATTGCTATGGGGGGGAAGGAAAGAGCCTGAGGCTGTTAGGAATTGTGAGAGTTGAAGTCCTAAAACACCTGGACAGCCCAAGTTTGCCCATGCCTGTCCTAAAGTGTCTTTTATTGGGTCACAATTCCCATTATCTCCAGATCACCAAAAGCGATGGGAGTTGTCGTGCAAGAACATCTGCGGACCCAAACTCGGTAAACAGTAAAACGTAAAAAAAAAATAATTAATTGTACATAAATGAATAGATTTTATGTTCCCTAATCCTCGTCTGAAGGATGAAGAAACAATTCCCCTTATTATTATGCCAAATCTATTATTAGGAGCCAACATACATTTACGAAGGAGTCGGAGCCGGGTTCAGACAGCAATAAAACGGATGAGTTGGGAGTCAAAGCTGAAGGTTTGATTACTGGCTCCACAGATTTGGAATTTTTCTATTTATTTCACCAGTGTTGCCTTTGAAGTCGTATGTAAAAAGAAAAAAACCAAGGCAGGAAAATGTTGCCACGACATGCCTATCTTTGTTCGCCAGTTGGGCACCAGATCTGGCAGCGTATTCCTTTCCATTTAGTTTCTACCTAGCTACCTGGCATGATGCTGCAAAGGGCTACGGCAGACCTCGAAGAAGAAGAAGGCATATATATCTGCTATCGTACTGATGGTAGCTTGTTCAACTTAAGCCGTCTGAGGGCTCGCACTAAGACTCTAAACCAGTGTTTCCCAACCTTTTTTGAGCCGCGGCACACTTTTAACATTAAAAAAATCCGGGGGCACACCACCAACCAAAATGACACAAAATGACACTCTAACACAGTAAAGAACGGCTGGGGGTTGGTGGCCTGCTGGGAGCAGCTGCTGGGAGTGCCAAAGCTAGGGCGTGGGCGGAGCCAGGCTGTGCCATGCTCTGCCCCCTCCCCCGGCTTCGGCACTCCCAGCAGCTGCTCCAGCCTTGAGGGGACAGTGCCAAGCCAGCAGTGCCAGAGCCAGCACAATGCTGGCGTGGCCCTGTCCCCTCAAGGCTGGAGCAGCTGCTGGGAGTGCCGAAGCCGGGGGAGGGGGCAGAGCCAGGCCGCGCCATGCCCGGCCCCCTCCCCCCCAGCTTCAGCTCACCAACAGACCGCGCCATGCCCCGCCCCCTCCCCCCAGCTTCAGCTCTCCTACAGAGGAGGAGCATGAGCGGTGAACGGGCTTCAGTGGGCGGGGCTCCTCCACGCGGCTTCAGCGAGCGAGGGGCGAGAGTCATGGTGGGAGTCATGGCGGATTGGAGGCTGGCTGGGGAAACGGCCGAAGGAGGCGGCGCCCCAGTCCCTTCTTCTTTTTCTTCGCCACTGCCCGGCCCTTCCTCCTCCCCCAAGCAGCAGGAGTTCGGCAGGAAGGGAGGGGGAGGAAGGGGGGCAGAGAGCTTTTCTCGCGGCACAGCAGGAGGTCCGTCACGGCACACTAGTGTGCCACGGCACACTGGTTGAGAAAGACTGCTCTAAACTATCTAGTCCGTGAGCTGCTTTCTGCTGATGCTGCTGCCCTTGTCGCCCATTCAGAAGCAGCTCTGCAGCGCCTGGCATCCTGCTTTGCAACAGCTGCAGAGCTGTTTGGGCTGGAAGTCAACCTGAAGAAAACGGAAGTCCTCTACCAGCCCGCACCACAGGAAGAACACCATCATCCCCACGTCAGCATAGGCAAATCTGTGCTTAAGTCCGTTCAGCAGTTCACCTGGCATTACTGTTTTTGCTCCTATAGCACCGCTGGCACATTGGGACATGAATCACTCTAGTGCAGTGGTTCCCAAACTTTTTTGGCCTACCGCTCCCTTTCCAGAAAAAAAATTGACTCCTCGCCCCCCTAGAAGTTAATTTTAAAAAAAATTAATAGCAATTAAACAGAAAGATATATGTATAAATGTTTCTACCTTTTTTTGTAAAATATAGTAAATAAAGGTGTAAATTACAAACATTGAATTCTAGAAATAATCACAAAAACAATATGTTTGAGGGAGTATGAGCAAAGGATGATGGGATTTGCAGTACCTTCAGCCAATTCAGCTTTGACTTCCACAGACCACTAAGATCCCCATTAATGACAAATCTGGTTCAAATGGCAACGCGTGCCCGGGGATCGCGCACTTGCGACTGTGTCCCTGCGAGTTAGAATCCCCAGGCAGGCGTTGACATGGAAACCACAACACGCGCCTCCTTCCTCTCGTCAACCCCGCCCATGGTGCAGTCCTGTGTATCGGCCTCTTTCTTCCAACGGGGACGTCCTCGCAAGCACGCGACCCTGCAAGTGGCAAGCCTGGCTCACGCCATCGCCCCCTTTCAGGGGTTCAGCGCCCCCCAAATTCTCCTCAGCCTCCCAGCGCCCCCTTGGATCGCCCCACCGCCCACCAGTAGGTGGTACCGCCCACTTTGGGAACCACTGCTCTAGTGGTTAGAGATTAAGTCCAGACAAAGGAAAGGGTGAAGGGGAGAAAGGAAGGAAGGAAGAGGAAGGAAGGAAGGAAGGAAGGAAGGAAGGAAGGAAGGAAGGAAGGAAGGAAGGAAGGAAGGAAGGAAGAAGAGGAAGGAAGAGGGAGAATGGAGGAAAGAAGGAAGGGGAGAGAGGGAGCTGCATGCTGGGAAACCGAGGCCCTGACTGCTCTGGAGAGCCAGATGCAATCATGAAAAGCAGGGGCGGACCAAGCTGTTCCCGGGGGTACGCAGAAAAAAATCTGCGCACGCACTGGCTCCAGAGCGCGCCTCCCGCTTTGGCGGCCAGTGCGCATGCGCCAATCTGCGCACGCGCACTGGCTCCAAAGCGGGAGCCAGTACGCATGCGCAAAAAGCTCCACGCATGCGGAGGCGCGGCCGGAGCGCCCCGGGCTGCCTAAAAAAGGCGCGGCGTGCGCGGTGACGGCTGCGGGGCCGGCCGCGGAGGCCTGGCCGGCGTGGCGGCGGGGCAGCACGGCACAGGCGGCGCAGGCAGCGCGGGCGCTGGAGAGCCGGCATGGCGGCGCCCTCCCGGGTGACGTCGCCCCTCCCCGGTGATGTCGCCCTACGCGCCTGCGTAGTTCATCTAATGGACGAACCGGTCCTGATGAAAAGAGCCTCACTTGGCTCCCGAGCCATAGGTTCCCTACCTCTCCATTACAGGGACATTAATTCAAGTAACCCCCACACTAGACTATTTCTGGATCAGTGACGGCAGCACAGTTCTGAACACTTCCTTGTTGCCAATGGCAAGGCGCATGGAACACATTTGCAGCCCCCCTTCTTTCCTTCTTCCGGTGAGATCCCTGCCCTCCTTCCTTGGAAATGAGTCAGCAGGCATCTATTACAGACAGCCACCCTGCATTGTCTAAAATGAAGCAGCCGCAACTGGACCCTGACGCATCCCTGTGCCTTTAAAGCCACCGGGGTTGCCATGGCTATGGTGACGTGGCGCCACCGCTGATGGAAGGAAGGAAATCCATGACCATGTGTGTTGTCGTTGCCTTAGAGATGCTCTTTAATCCTCTGTGTAAACAACAATGGGCTCGAAGACAACGCCGAGGCCAAGGCTTTGCTTTGGCGCAGGCGCCGGCCTCATTCCACATGAGATAAGCCTTCATTCGCACCTGGAAAAGCCCTCTCCTTTTGGGCCAGAAACCGTACCCTGGAGCTACATGGGTGAAAATACAGACACGCTTTTAGAAATCCTTTCCACCACATCCGCTATCTGGTGATGCAGGCTGGTTCACTTATTAGTCTGCGATCACCTGTCCACTGGTTTAAAAGCCAAACATGTTGTCGGTTCTTGGAGTTTAAACATGGTATTTATTTATTTACTAGCTTGGGGACCCGCCGGTGCCCGGGTCATTTGAGAAGTGTAGCAGGATGCAGAGTGGGTCATGGGGGCTCTGTGTGCCAAGTTTGGTCTTTATCGGTCTTTGTTGGGGGCCGCAGTGATCTGTGGGAACCAAAGGGACTTAAAGTACTACAAATCCCATAATCCGTGGTCTCTCTCCCCCAAACCGCACCAGGATGTAAAGGGGGTCAGGGGGGTTATGAGTGCCAAGCTTGGTGCAGGTCCATCACCCGCGCTGGTCGCTGTGGCCTGTGAAAGTGGCAGCCAATCAGAACGCTGCCACAAACCCACAAACCCACAAACAAACAAACAAACAAACAAACCCACATACAAACCTTCAGCTTTATTAATGTATAGAGATAGAGATAGAGATTTATTAGTCACTTTTCTATACCGCTCCTCCCTGCAGGCTCGGGGCGGTTTGCATAAAACTATAAAAACATACATAAAAACAGTTTAATTACATAAAACACAAGAATAAGACACAAGGATATGGATAGAATTGTCAGGAGGCGCTTAGACTGAAGGCCTGCTTAAAGAGGAACGTCTTGCAGGCCCTCCGGAAAGGGGCCAACTCTGTAATAGCGCGAGCTCCGTCTGGCAACTCGTTCCATAGAGTCGGCGCCACCACAGAGAAGGCTCTTTGTCTTGTTGATGAAAGACGGCAGGAACGGGCTGAAGGAATCACCCGGGGATTTTGTTCTTCTGATCGCAGCGATCTCGGGGGAACGTATGGGGTGAGGCGGTCCCTCAGGTACACTGGCCCTAGACCATACAAGGCCTTAAAGGCCAAAACCAGCACCTTGAAGACAATCCGGTACTCTACTGGTAGCCAGTGCAATTGCTGTAGGATTGGTGTGATGTGTTCCCTCACAGGTGCTCCCACCAGCAATCGAGCGGCAGCATTTTGCACCAGGTTAAGTTTCCGGGTTGTCGACAAGGGAAGGCCAATGTAGAGGGTGTTACAGTAGTCTAACCTCGAGATGACCGTCGCCTGGATCACCGTAGCGAGGTCATTCCTGGATAGGTAAGGAGCCAGTCACCTAGCCTGTCGAAGATGGAGAAATGCTGTCCTGCTAACCATGGAGATCTGAGTCTCCATCGATAGCAGAGGGTCTATTTGAACCCCCAGGCTTTTTACCAAAGACGACGGGCTTAGCCGCTCGCCATCCAGGGTAGGCAACCGGCACTCACCCATACCAGGACGACCCCGCCATAGCATCTCCGTCTTCGATGGATCTACCTTCAACCGGTTGGTGCGCAGCCACCCAGTCACGGCTTCGAGGCATTGATGGAAGCAATCAGGTACGGTGTCCGGCCTGCCATCCATTCTCAGCACCAGCTGGGTGTCATCAGCATACTGATGGCACTCCAGACCAAAATCGCCATAAGGCCAACCTAGGCAATGGCCTAGGGGCGCAAGCTGGGGAGGGGGCGCAGATCACGGACCGAAAAATAATAATAAAAAACTGGTCCGCGCCCCTCCTTCCCCCTTTCTCATACCCCTCCTCGCTCCTTCTCCGGGCAAAGTCTCTCGCTCTCTGGGCTGCGGGGGAGGGGGGGGGCTCGCATTGATCCATTGGTTTGCCCGGGGGTCTCTGGCTGGCCTGACCTCCTGGCTCCCGGGGAAGCCATCTCCATGGCGACTCCCCCGGCTCCCCCGGCGGCAGACTGTAAATTCCTGCAGCCAGAGCCGAGCGGCAGAGTCCGGGAGAGGGCGGTGGGAGGGAGGGGAGAAGGAAGAGAAGGAGGCAACCAGGAGGAAAGAAAGACAGTAAAGAAGGAAGAGAGGGAGGGAGGGAGAGGGGAGAGAAAGGGCGTTGCTTGGGTGGACCTCTCCCAGGTCCCCAGCACGAGACCACACCAACCCAGGCTCGCTCCTGCGCTCTCGGACCAAACCGGGGCGGGCTGCTTGGCCAAAGGGAGTCGCGGGAGGGAGAGAAGGATCAAGGCCAGGGTCTGGCTCTCCTGCCTTCGGGATCAGCCGAACAAAAGCCGCACAAACCCCAACCTGAATCCTCCCTCACTCTCGCTCTGCGAGAGCGCATGCTAAGCAGACACTTCTCTCGCTCTCTCGCTCCCCCCCCCCCCCGTGCACCTTTGGAGCGAGTTTCCACCCGCTACGCTCTCCCCAAGCCTCCCGAGGAGACCTTCAGAGCACAGCAGAGCTTTCCAGCCGGTGGGAACAGGGACCTTGGAGGTGGCGGGATGGTGCCTGCTCGCCTTTCTCTTTTGCTCCGGAGGCACCATGGCGAAAGCCAGCCGAGTGTGGGTCTGAGTGATGGGGGTGCGGTAGAGGTTGGCTTAAAGGGGGCGTAATTCCAAAGTGTGGCCTAGGGTGCAAAAAGGTGTTAATCTGGGCCTGGTGACAAGGGAAGGCCGATGTAGAGGGCGTTACAGTAGTCTAGCCTCGAGATGACTGTCGCCTGGATCACCGTAGCTAGATCACTCCTGGATAGGTAAGGAGCCAGTCGCCTAGCCTGTCGGAGATGGAAGAATGCAGACCTGCTAAACGTGGAGACCTGAGTGTCCATCGATAGCAGTGGGTCTAGTTGGACCCCCAGGCTTTTTACAAAAGACGACGGGCTTAGCCGCTCACCATCCAGGGTAAGCAACCGGCACTCACCCATACCAGGACGACCCAGCCATAGGATCTCGGTCTTCGATGGGTTCACCTTCAGCCGGCTGGAACGCAGCTATCCAGTCACGGCTTCAAGGCATTGATGGAAACAATCGGGTACGGTGTCCGGCCTGCCATCCATTCTCAGCACCAGCTGGGTGTCATCAGCGTACTGATGGCACTCCAGACCAAAATCACGAACCAGTCGGGCAAGTGGACGCATATAGATATCTGTATACCTTAATAAAGCAGAATGTTTGTATGTATGTATGTATGTATGTATGCGTGTGGAGGGCGGAAGGGCGGATATGTGGCATCTTTCTGATTGGCTCCCACTGCGGGATTATTTGCATAAAGTCCTTTGATTGGCCAGCCTCGGCACTCCAAAATTCTAAGGCACCAGACAGAGGGCATTGATTGCCACTGATTAGCCAGCATCCCAGAATCCAGGCCTCTACATTCAAACAGGATTTCTTCCCACTGAGGGGAAAAAATGCACCATCAACATTCCCTCCCCACTTGGCTCTGTGAAAACAAAATGGATTCCTGTTTTCTCCTCCCCCTCAGCTGCCTGCCATTCGCCCTTTTAAAGTTACCAATTACCAACAGAGCAGGCCAGTACATTACAGGCCCCAAAAGAGAGTTTAGGGCAGGATGGGCCACGAATGATGGGATTTGCAGTACCTTCACCCAATTCACTTCCCAGAAAACACTGTAGCCCCTACAAATCACAAACCAGGCCCAAAATTTACAGTACGGCTTCATTAACTTGATTTCCCTGACTAGGCCTCAGTTAATGGGACATTGTGTATGGCCTGAATTAATAGTAACCAACCTTGGCACACAGAGCCCCTATGACCCATGCTACATTCTACTGCAGTTTGGAGTACGGAGGACCATGGATGATGGGACTTGAAGTACCATCACGGGTGATGGGATTTGTAGTACTTTCAAAACCTTCATTCCCCACAGACCAAGGCGGCCCTGAACACAGACCGATAAAGACCAAACTTGGCACACAGTGCCCCCATGACCCACGCTCCATCCTACTGCAGTTCAGAGGAGGGTGGACCATGAAGGATGGGATTTCAAGTGCCTCCATTCACTTCCCAAGCCCGGTGCGACCCTCATCCAGTGCATAATCATGACCACACTTGGCACAAAAAGCCCCCATGACCCAATGGACGTCCTGATGCAGTTCGGAGGGCGGACCAGGGATGATGGGACTTGAAGTACCTCCACTCATTTCACCAGACCGTTGCCAACCTCATCCAAACAGTGATCAAGACCAAACTTGGCGCACAGAGCTCCCATAACTCATTCTACATCCTGGTGCTGTTGGGAGGGGGATGGACCATGGCCAATGGGACTCGCAGTACCTTCACTAACTTCCTGAGACCACCTTAAGCCACATACACATCTAATAGGAACCAACCTTGGCACACAATGCCTTCAAATACCCACCTCAGCTAGTTGAACAATAAAGGGGAGTGGATGGCTCCCTGGGGGACCCCGCAACTTAATGGGAGGAAACAAATCAATAGTCCAGGCTTCTCCCTTTGCAACAAGTGAGATGGCACACTGCTGGCACATTCCTTGGGCGCCACATTCGATATCCACCTGTGCTCTTTCCTTCTCGAGGACCGATGGGCAAAGAGCAGCCGGAGCTCTCCTTGTAGATCTCTAGGTGATTTACAACAGCGTCAACAAGACTTGTAGAAACATTTCCTTCTTCCCAAATGAGCCTGACGAAAGAAGTCCGCTTGAGGGGGAAACCGCACGTGTCTTTCTGGTGTGAAAAGTGGCTTTGCTCGCTTCTCAGAGAGGAAACAAACCCGCGAAAGATGCCCCAAAGCAGCTTGTTCTTTGATTTGAATCATGTTTTCCCTTAATTACAAAACTCTTGTTGGTGGCATTTTGTCTAGACCAGGATCTCTCCCGAGGAGAATGAGGAGGAGGAGCCGGCATGGGACCTTACAGAGAACCTCAGTGCAATGGAGGATCCAGAAGAGTCCTTTGAGGTCCCAGAGCAGCGTTTCTCAACCTGGGGGGGATCGCAAGGGGGTGTCAGAGGGGTCGCCAATGACCATCAGAAAACACAGTATTTTCTGTTGGTCATGGGGGTTCTGTGTGGGAAGTTTGGCCCAATTCTATCGTTTGTGGGGTTCGGAATGCTCCTTGATTGTAGGTGAACTATAAATCCTAGCAACTACAACTCCCAAATGTCAAGGTCTATTTTGCCCAAACTCCACCAGTGTTCACATTTGGGCATCTTGAGTATCCGTGCCAAGTTTGGTGCAGATCTACCATTGTTTGAGTCCATAGTGTTCTCTGGATGTGGGTGAACTACAATTCCAAAACTCAAGGTCAATACCCACCAAACCCAGTATTTTCTGTTGGTCATGGGCAGGGCCGTAGCCAGAATTTTGATTCGGGGGCTGCGTTTGGTTCGGGGCTGAGACTGGGTGAAAGAGGGTCTACCCTAGCAAACCTTTGTATTGTTATCCCAATAACCCCATTAATGTGGGATATAATGAGCATGGTGATCAGATCGTGATATGAATAAACATAACAGTTTAAATAATGTACCAGTAAGGCCTTTTCGCGGACCACCCTGAGAATTTGGGGGGCTGAAGCCCTCTTAGCCCCCCGGCTACATGCCTGGTCATGGGAGTTATGTGTACCAAGTTTGGTTCAATTCCATTGTTGGTAAAGTTCAGAATGCTCTCTGATTATCTCGGCATTACTTCGCGAACGAAGATTCTTAGGAAGGACTCATCCCACGCTTTTTACAAGCGCGCTGATTACTCAAAAGGCCAATCTGAGATAGGCAAGTTTGGTTGCAGAAAGCACAGCAGAAAGTCTCCTTGGGTGATGTTGTTTCCAAGTAGCGGTTCGTTCCGCATTGTCGTTCCTCTTCGAGACCCATTCGGCGTGTCTTCTTGAAAGAGGCCGCAGCATTGTGGATACTGAATCTCCATGCCTCCTGATGTGAGGCCAGGGTGGACCATTGTTGGTGATCAATCTGGCCGAGCCTGAGGTGTTGTTTCAGGGAGTCCTTATATCTCTTTTTTGGGGCGCTCTTGCGTTGACCCGTGGCGAGTTCACCGTAGAGTAGTATCTTTGGGAGGCGGTGGTCCTCCATCCTGACACACTAGAGAAGTGCCCGACCCCTGCTTGCTCAAGGACAGCAACATTCGTCACATAGTCGGTCCAGTGTATATTTAGGATTGTGCGAAGACAGCGCTGATGAAAGCGTTGGAGGAGTCGTAGGTGTTGGCTATAGGTGATCCATGTTTCAGACCCATATAGGAAAATAGACAGTACGATAGCTCTGTACATACTGTTTTTGGTGCTTTGCCTCAGGTGCTTGTTGCTCCAGACTCTTTTGTGAAGCCTTCCAAATGCACTTTATGCCTTTGCTAATCTGTAATCTATCTCTTTGTCAATCTTGGCGTCTGAAGAGATGATGCTTCCCAGGGAGGTGAACTGCTGGACGGACTTAAGCACCTATTTGCCTATGCTGACGTGGGGATGACGGTGTTCTTCCTGTGGTGCGGGCTGGTAGAGGACTTCCGTTTTCTTCAGGCTGATTTCCAGCCCAAACAGCTCTGCAGCTGTTGCAAAGCAGATTGTGAGGTACTGCAGAGCTGCTTCTGAATAGGCGACAAGGGCAGCAACTCTGAATATAGGTTAACTATAAATCCTAGCAACTACAACTCCCAAATGACAAAATCAAACACACACACACGCCAACCACACTAATATTCAAAATTGGACGTATTGGGTATGTGTGCCAAATTTGGTTTAGTGAATGAAAACACATCCTGCATATGAGATGTTTGCATTACGATTCATAACAGTAGCAAAATTAC
This sequence comes from Anolis apletophallus, assembly GCA_030556195.1. Lineage (NCBI taxonomy): Eukaryota > Metazoa > Chordata > Lepidosauria > Squamata > Anolidae > Anolis > Anolis apletophallus. The sequence goes on from JARBWK010000016.1 coordinate 41,489,367, forward strand.
AATTTCGAAGTAGCAATGAAAATAATTTTATGGCTGGGGGTCACCACAAGATGAGGAACTGTATTAAGGGGTCGCGGCATTAGGAAGGTCGAGAAACACTGCGCTAATGAGTTTGTGTTTATCCTTTAACAATTGCAGATGCAGGAAAGCCAAGAAAGACCCGATTGGCAGCCCATGCAGGAAGGTGCTACTCTCCCAGCAAGGTACCAAAGGTATGCCTCCATTGGCATGAGTGGGAAGTCCTCCCCCCGCCCCCGCCGGGGCCATTGAAAACTTTCCACCTTCAGTATTTGCCCTTTCCCTCCATTGGGCACCTTGAAGAACCGCTGCCCCCAAAAGCAGTGTGCGTCCGAACTCAAGCGTTGCGGTAGCATTCTCAGAGGTGCAAGCGATAGAACACGAAAATTATTTATTGCTCAAAAAGGTCAGCCTAAAGTTAAACATTACTTATTTACAGCCTCTAGTCTAAAACCTGATCCGTCCAAACTAATTCTCATTCACATTCCTGACTTCAACCAGCAAATCTCTCCCTGTTACCGAAATCTGACTAGGGGCCCTTCCCTTAAGGGGACCGGGCCAGGCCACCCCTAAAAGCGAGGATCGAGGCCCAAAATCTGGATGATCTTCCCAGAACTACAAATCCCAAAGAAACCCAGATCAATGCTCACCCAGACGGAAGAACGCCATTACCGAGAGAAGAATCTAATTCAGCTGAATAGGATGCAATGCCACAGCCAGGAATCCAAAGGCAAAAAGCATAGTCTTTAATGGAGAAGCAGTCCATATATAGAAAAGCAGTCAAAAGCAGTCATTTACATTTGAATCGGGCGCCTTCCCCTTCCATGAGTAGCTTCAGCTGATTGGCCTGGCTGTCAAAGTCAGCTGAGCCAGGAGGAGACCGGCGCGCTTTGGCCAATAAGAGAAACGCGCCAGAATTCAAACGAGCCTATCCTGGCTAGCTAGCAAGGCGGGAAAAGACACAAAGGGAGAAACGGCTGGGTGGAGGAAGTAACTTATGGCTGAGATACCTTGCGGCTGGAGGGCCTTCGATGTGAACGCCCACCTTCCTGTTTATTGTTTGTCCTGAGTGCCTTAATGGGAGTCTTTTGTCCTGGGCTGAAACTCCTTTGTGTTGAGAGTTTCAATCTAGCGGGAAGCATGATTTCTCAGTTCAAAATGGCCAAAGTATAAGTTATTGCAGCTGGCAAGCGGGGTTCCGAAGCCCACTCAGGTCCAGCTATGGGGTGGTAGAGTGACTTGGGTTTGCTAAAGCCCATGATCCCTTGGGGGTCCAGCTCCGAAGCCAAGGGGGGACACGAGCGGGGGGAATCCAGGCTCATAATGGCGGAATCTATGTTCCACAGAACACCTGACCTCCCCCCCCCCCCTATTGGTGAAAAAGGCATCATATGGCCAGAAAATGTATTATTTTCAAACCCACTTACAGAAACATTGTGGATAAAAGTCCCAGGACAAAAAACTAATCTAGCATTAGGGATCTGCTATCGCCCTCCCAACCAAACTCCAGAGGCAGACTGCTATCTGGAAAATGAAATTAAACAGGCCTCAAAAAGCAATAAATTAGTCATAATGGGGGACTTCAACTATCCCCGAATAGATTGGCTAAATTCTTGTTCTACGCATGAAAGAGAGACAAGGTTCCTCGACATGCTAGCTGATTATTCCCTTGAGCAGATGGTCATGGAACCAACCAGGGGAAAGGGGATCCTGGACTTGGTGCTAACAAATGAACAAGATCTCGTTCAAGATGTCCTTGTAACTGAGCCCATAGGTACCAGTGACCACAACACAATAACCTTCAACTTAAGTTTGGATAGCAAACTGTCAGTGAAAACTAACACAGAGACCTTAAATTTTCACAAAGGGAATTTCACCAAAATGAGAAAAATAGTAAAGAACAAACTAAAAGGAACAGTAAAAAAAAATCAAATCCCTCCAAAATGCTTGGAAACTGTTTAAAAATACTATAAAACAAGCCGAACTAAAATGCATTCCTAAAATAAGAGGCCGGGAAAGTCCAAGAGGACATCAGTATGGCTTACAAATGAAGTAAAAGATGTGATTGGAAAGAAGAAAAACTCATTTAAGAAATGGAAGGCTCTTCCTACTGAGGAGAACAGAAAGGAACACAAGCTCTGGCAAACTAAATGCAAAGCAACCGTCAGGAAAGCCAAGAGAGATTTTGAGGCACATATAGCTAAGAACATTAAAAAAATAGCAAAACTTCTTTAAGTACATCAGAAGCAGGAACCCAACTAGAAAAGCAGTTGGGCCACTTGACGAAAAATGGTAAGAAAGGGACGATAAGTGAAGACAAGGAGATTGCTGAGCGGCTAACGACTTCTTTGCCTCCGTTTTCACACAGGAGGACAGACAACATATGCCTGCAGCTGAGTCAGTTTTTCAGGGAGGGAATTAAATGAATTAAACCAGATAGAGATAAACAAGGAAGATGTTCTCACATGCCTTACTAAACTAAATGTCAACAAATCACCAGGGCCAGATGGCATCCACCCCAGAGTTCTTAAGGAACTCAAGTGTGAAATTGCTGAAATTCTAGCCAAAATATATAACCTTTCTCTAAGATCAGGCACTGTACCGAGGACTGGAAGGAGGCAAATGTAACTCCGATCTTCAAGAAAGGATCAGGGGTGATCCAGGAAATTATAGGCCAGTTAGTCTAACCTCAGTTCCAGGCAAAGTGATGGAAACCATTATTAAAGAAAAAATTACTAAGCACATAGAAGAACAGGCATTGCTGAAGGAAAATCAACATGGTTTCTGCAAAGGCAAATCATGTCTTACTAACTTGTTAGAATTCTTTGAGGGTGTAAATAAACACATAGATAAAGGGGACCCAGTCGATATTGTTTACCTTGACTTTCAAAAGGCTTTTGACAAAGTCCCTCACCAAAGGCTCCTAAATAAGCTCTTCAGCCATGGAATCAGGGGACAGGTCTTGTCCTGGATTGGAACCTGGCTAGACTGTAGGAAACAAAGGGTGGTAATAAATGGACACTTCTCTGGGTGGAAAGAGGTGAGAAGTGGCGTACCCCAAGGTTCAGTTTTAGGACCGTTACTTTTTAATTTATTCATAAACGATCTGGATGTAGATGTAAATTGTGAGGTAGCAAAGTTTGCAGATGACACTAAACTGTTCAGGGTAGCTAAAAATGAAACTGACTGTAAAAGAGCTCCAGAAAGATCTCTCGAAATTGAGTGAATGGGCAACAAAGTGGCAAATGCATTTTAACCTAAACAAGTGTAAAGTCATGCACATCGGGGAAAAGAACCCCAAATACACTTATCAACTGATGGGATCAAAGCTTTCTGAGACAAACCAGGAAAGGGATCTTGGGGTTTTGGTGGACAGCGCAATGAAGATGTCAACCCAGTGCGCTGCAGCAGCGAAAAAAGCAAATTCTATGCGTGGCATGATCAGGAAGGGAATCGAAAATAGGTCGGCAAATGTTGTATTGCCTCTCTACAAATCTATGGTGAGGCCACATCTGGAGTACTGTGTACAATTCTGGTCTCCGCACCTCAAGAAGGATATAACGGAACTGGAAAAGGTACAAAGAAGGGCAACAAGAATGATCCAAGGGATGGAGCGGCTCCCTTATGAAACCAGGTTGCAACGCCTTGGTCTTTTCAGCCTTGAAAGACGGCGTTTAAGAGGTGACTTGATCGAAGTGTATAAAATCATGCATGGGATAGAAAAGGTGAATAAAGAAAAATTATTTTCTCTGTCACACAATACTAGGACTAGGGGCACTCCTAAAGCTCCAAGGTAGGAAAGTTAGGACTAATAAAGGGAAATATTTCTTCACCCAGAGGGTCATTGGGTTATGGAACTCACTTCCAGAGGAGGTTGTGACAGCGGTCAGCCTGGACAGCTTCAAGGCAGGATTAGACAGATTCATGGATACCAAGGGAATCAGTAGCTACTGAAATGGACATCCAAGTGCCACCTCTGTGTTGATGGAGGCAGGCAGGATTTTCCCCGGGTACTGGTTGTGGGGGGTCGGGAGCAGGTGAGGGTTTTGCCCTCCTTTCTGCTTGAGATCCCTGTGTACAACTAGTGGGCCACTGTGTGACACAGAATGCTGGACTAGATGGGCTGAGGCCCGATTCAGCATGGCTCTTCTTATGTTCTTATGTTCTTATGTTCTTATTATTTGTTTACCAGGGGAACTCTCCGCAAAGAGGGCCATGGCTGAGTTTGGAAGCATGGTTGCTTAGCTTAGAGTGGTCCTGAGAGATAGTTATTAGGGCTGACTGCGGGGGTCCGAAGCCCGCATGAATCAACCATGTTTTGGGGTTTGACTAGATGACCTTACATATTCCCTTCCCATTGGCCAAGCTCCGAAGATGAGAGGGATATATGCGGGGGAAGTCTTGGGCATAGAGGGTGATCCTCATCCCCTCGAAGAAACCCAAAGTCCCTCCCCAGATTATTATTTGTGCAAGGCAAAATTGAGTAGAAAGATGGATTATTGCGCTGTTCATCCCTGGAACGCTCTGCTGAGGGCTTTTAGCTTAGAAGTTACATTGATACAAAAGGGGAACACATCAGGGGTACAGAGTACAAGACAATACAATACAGAGATCCCCAGCAATCATCCCCAAATACATTCCCATGCAGCTGTTGCTCCCAGAGTAATGATCTTCAAAACAGGCACTTCCTGGGAGTTGTAGTCCTCCATGGTCCTTGAGAACTGTAGAGCCTTTGGGGCTGGGGTGCCAAGCAGAGGCAAAGTCATTTGAGGGTCCATGATGTGAAAGGGAAAGCAGGAAATGTCCAAAGGAAGGAATGTCCTTGTGGAAACTATAATTCTCAAAGGGGCAGAATGACTTCTGGAGTGCAGTAGATTGGCAAAGAGTCACAAAGTCCATGTGGTCAGAAGGGAAAGGGCTGGGAAGGTTCAACTGTGGAGTGTCCTTGGTGAACTTCAAGTCCCATCTGGCACAGACCTGGGTGGGGAGTCTTTGGGGCCCCCCCTACTCGCATGGATCCCTTTTCCCACATTTCCTGGAGGCGATCCACCGAGGCAAAGGCATCCTTCCTCCCCCATAGTCCATGGTTGTTCTCTTTGGTTCCCCTGGCAGTTTTCCAGCCAGGCAAAGGACCTTCATTCGTTCAAGGAAGAGGTGGTCAAAAGCAGAGAGAAAAGAGTTCTGGTACTTGGGCTCCGTGCCTCCCCGGTCGGCAGGAGGCTTGGGTCCCATTCCCCCTCAGGATCCCAATAGTCCAAAACCGTTGACCCGCTGCCGGTTTTGGATTCGCTATTGCTGCAGAGCGAATGGAACTGAATGCGAAAAAAGGTGGGGGCGATTGTCCTCAGATGAACCGAGAGAGAGAGAGAGAGAGAGAGAGCCGGCTGTTGAGCCAAGCCGCGGTTTGCAAGCGGCTGCTTTCCTGGGCTTCCCCCAGGCCGAGGGAGGGGGGAATGGGGAGAAGAAAGAGCAGAGTCAAGATAGGGGGGAACAGGCAGAGTGCTTTGGGACCACCACGGGGCAAATCGGGGACACTTCCAAAGTGTGGATACTGAATCCACACTTCCTATGGCGATCGCACTTATCCGCGGATCGCTCCGCTCCTTGCCCCCACCCTCGGCAATGGCCCCCACTTTTCCAAGATGGCGTCTGGGGCGGGCGAGTCTGCAGAGGTGCGTCTCGCCCGCGGCCCCCTTGAGGCCAGAAGTGTCGGACCGGTCGGGGAAGGATGGAAGATAAGGTAGGGACAAAGGGGAAGGGTCTTGTTTATTGTTTTGTTTGTTTTTGAAGTGTTTGGGTTGTTTTGGGGTTTTTCCTTATTGCGGTGGGTGCAGGGACGGGCGTTTCGGCCCTTGTGGTGGGTGGTGGTACTGCAGCGGCCTTGCACAGGCCTGGGTGGAGAGTAGCCAGTCTGTTGTGGCTTGGTGGCATGGAAGAGAGTTTGTGATTTTTGTGCAGGGGTTGGCTTATGGGATTGTGTGGGTTATGGGAATGTATGGGATGGTGTGGGCGCTGGGGGAAATGTTCTATTCTATTGTTTATGCCATGTTATGTGAAGTATTTCTGATGTATTGCCATGCTGTGGGATGTTTGCTAAAATGTTTTTTTTTATGTGCTATGGGCTGTGCAAATGTTGTGTATATGGGGTGAGGGGAGGCAATGGTGGCTGGGTATACTGGGAGGGACGAAGTTGGTGTGGTGAACTTTGGAACTGGGTGGGGCAGAAGGAAAAAAAAAGGTCTGGTACTGGTGCAACTTAGGCCATGGGCCAAAAGGAATACTGGGGACTCTCTGCAGTTGGATCTCCTGGATTTGGGCTTCCTGGTTCGGCCATATCCCCGCCTGAGTTAGGAAGTGCATCCACACCCGTGGTTCCCAAAGTGGGCGGTACCGCCCCCTAGGCTCAGGAGAATTTGGGAGTACTGAAGCCTTGTAAGGGGGCGGGGGCGGGATTCCAACTCGCAAGAGAGCAAGTATGCGCCTGCCAGTTGGAAACCCCATGCAGGTGCTGCCAGGCCCGGATTAATCGGTTTTGGCACCCTAGGCCACAATTTGGAAGCCCCGCCCCTGGGGGCAGGGCCTTTCCAGGCATGCGCGGCAGGGTGTGAGCGCTGCGGCATCCTCCGCCATGTTCCTGGGTACCGCACATGCGCGGCAGTGGCCCCGGGGGCTTCCCTTCCTTCCTCCTCCTAGGAGAAGGAAGAGGAAGGAAGGGAAGCCCCCGGGCGGCCGATGCGGCACCCAGGAACATGGTGGAGGAGGAGGCAGAGAGGCTGCGGCGCTCGCGAAGAGGTGCCGCGGCTTCCCTCTGCCTCTTCCTCCTCCTCGTCACGCCCTCCTTCCTTAGGCGCAGTGAGGAGGAGGAAGGAAGAGAGGAGGAAGTGGTGGCACTTCGCGGCCGCCGCGGCCTCTCACCTCCCTCCGCCATGTTCCTGGGTGCTGCAGCGGGTGCCCGGGGGCTTCCTTTCCTTCCTCTTACTTCTCCGAGGAGGAGGAAGGAAGGGAAGACCCCAGGGCTGCTGCGGCACCCAGGAACATGGCGGAGGAGGCAGAGACCGCGGCGCTCGCGAAGAGGCGCCGCGGCTTCCCTCTGCCTCTTCCTCCTCGCCCTCGCCACTGCGCCTGAGGTCGCCCAGCCCCGCAGGTTGGTTGCGGGAGAGGAGCGCCATTGGCTGCAGACCCCACCGCCGAAAAGGGGCGGGTTCAGCGCAGGACGCCAGGATTAAGGCAGCCGACAACGCCGCCTAGGCCAGTGTTTCCCAACCAGTGTGCCGTGGCACACTAGTGTGCCGTGAGCGATCATCAGGTGTGCCGTGGGACATTGGAACCTCCGATACCCTTTCTTCTCCCTCCTGCCAAACACTTTTCCTTCTCCACTCGGGCTCCCCTCTTCCCAGCCTCGCTCTGCTCGCTTTGCCTCGCTTTGCTCTGGGGCGAGTCTGCGCAGTAGCGCCCGCAGTAGCGCCTGCCCTCTCCCCTCACGTGTTCACGTCTTCCTCCTCCCCCAGTCCCTCACGCTATTTTCCCCAAACTCCATCTGTGTTCACATTTGGGCATATTGAGTATTCATGCCAAGTTTGGTCCTGATCCAACATAGTTTCAGTCCACAGTGCTCTCTGGATGTAGGTGAACTACAACTCCAAAACCCAAGGTCAATGCCCACCAAACTCTTATAGTATTTTCTCTTGGTTATGGGAGTTCTGTGTCTTTCTGCCATTCCTGCCAGGATATCTATGTTGTGTTCCTCGAAACAGGCCCAGGTTTCACAATGAGTGTATAAGTACATTTAAAAACACATTAACTATATGTATGACTGTGTTAGAGTGTCGTTTTGTGTCATTTTGGTTGGTGGTGTGCCCCAGGATTTTGTAAATGTAAAAAATGTGCCGCAGCTCAAAGAAGGTAGAAAAACACTGGCCTAGGCAACCAGGGCGTCCTCGCCACCCCCACCCCTCTGCGGCGGCCCCCGCCCCCTCTGGGATGTGGTGGAAAGGGGAAGGAATGAAAGAGAGGGAGGGAGGGAAAGAAGGAAGGAGGTGCCGCAGCCTAAGGAAGAAAGAAGAGGAAAGGGAAAGGGGGGGGGGGTCCGTGATTTGGTGCCCTCCTAGGCCTGCGCTCATAGGCCATGGCCTTGTTGGCCTTATGGGTAATCCGGGCCTGGGTGCTGCCTGGAAACCTCAGCGCGCCCCCTTCCTCTCCTCAACTCCGCCCACGGTTCACAGTCCTGTATGGCCGTGGGTGGAATTGAGGGGGGGGCGCGCGCTGCGGTTTCCAGGCAGCGCCTGCATGGGGTTTCCCACTGGCAGGCGCACACTCGCGCACTTGCGAGTTGAAATCCTGGGCAGGCGTTGCCTGGACCAACGGGTCCCTTGGAAGGAAGGGGCGATACGGGACTGCACCGTGGGCAGAGTTAAGGAGAGGAAGGCAGTGCGCACTGTGGTTTCCAGGCAACGCCTGCCCAGGGATTCCAACTGGCGGGCTGAGACAGTCGCGCGCTTGCGAGTGTGTGCCTGCCAGTTGGTCCAGCGGAAAAGGAAAGCCTCTGCACCTGCAAATGCCCCCTGAGTCGCTGCGGCGTTTACAGGCGCTTCCTGGGAGATGGCCGTGGCACGAAGGAAAATGCAAGCAGCTCCCTATTTCCAAGGTCCAGTATTCTCTATTGCTCAAGTTTAGTTCAATTCCATTGCTGTTGGGAGTTCAACATACTCCTTGATTATAGGTGAACTATAAATCCCAGCAGCTGCAACTCCCAAATGACAAAACCAATCCCCCACAACTCCACCAGTATTCAAATTTAGATATATTGAGTATTTGTGCCAAATTTGGTCCAGATCCATGGTTGTTTGGGTTCAGAGTGCTCTCCAAATGTAGGTGAACTACATCTCCCCTAAATCACTGTCAATTCCTCCCAAACCCCTCCAGTATTTTCTGTGGGTCACGGGGGTTCCGTGTGCCAAGTTTGGCCCAGGTCCGTCACTCATGGGGTCTCGGCTGTGGAAGTCGGAGCTGAATTGGTCGAAGGTACTGCAAATCCCATCCTCCGTTGTCCATACTCCCCCAAACATATTGTTTTTGTGATTAATCACTGTGCTTTAATTACGTTCAATTTGTCACAATGGAAATACATCCTGCGTATTAGATATTTGGATTAGAATTCGTAAGAGTAGCAAAATTATGTATGAAGTAGCAATGAAAATATGGATGGGGGTCATCACAACACGAGGAACCTTATTTGGGGCTCACGGCATTAGAAAGGTTGAGAACCATGGCATTAATACATAGATCTTTCTGTTTAATTGCTATTACATTTTTTTTAAAAAAAATTAATTTCTAGGGGGGATGTGAGTAAAATTTTTTCTGGAAAGGGGGCGGTAGGCAAAAAAAAGTTTGGGAACCACTAGTGTATACTGCAGATTTAATGCAATTTGGAACCATTGAAATGCCAGGGCCCAATGCTAGGGAACCCTGGGAGTTGTAGTTTTACACACACACACACACACACACACACACGTATATATCTGTGAAATGTCCAGGGTGAACTGTTCAAGGTAGGTGTGAATGTTTCAATTGGCCAACTTGATTAGCATTTAATGGCCCAGCAGTTTCAAGGTCTGGCTTCTTACTGCCAGGGGGAATGCTTTGTTAGGAGGTGATTAACTGGCCCTGATTGTTTCTTGTCTGGAACTACCCTGTTTCTGAGAGTTGTTCTTTATTTACTGTTACTAGCTTGGGGACCCGGCTTTGCCCGGGTTATTTGAGGAAGGCCTTGTGTGCCAAGGTCTGTTCCTATTAGATGTTTCTGTGGCTTGCAGTGGTCTCAGGAACTTAGTGAAGGTACTGCAAGTCCCATTGGCCATGGTCCACCCCCCTCCAAACAGCACCAGGATGTAGAGTGGGTCTTGGGGGCTCTGTGTGTCAGATTTGGTCTTGATCATTCTTTGGGTGAGGGTTGCAGCGGTCTCGGAAGGTGAGTGAAGGTATTTCAAGTCCCATCAATTTTGGTCTGTATTGGTCATTGGGTGAGGGTCGCGTTGTGAAGTTGGCCATTGGGCCCCTGTGTGCCAAGTTTGGTCCTGATCCGTCACTGCTGTGGGCTGCAGTGTCTGACTGCCTGAGGCCTTTCCTTTTCCCTCTGAGTCACCTTAGAATGTTGGAATGTGGATGGCCAATCGGAGTCCTTTATGCAAATACCATTGCAGTGGCAAACAATCTCCTCTGTCTGGGGCTGTAGAATGTTGGAATTCTGAAGCTGGCCAATCAGAGTCCTTTATGCAAATATTCCCATAGTGGCAACCTATCGAAATGCTGTCACATATTCCTTGGCCCTCCGCATCTCCCAGAAAATGAACATTCCATTTCCAACGGAAAGAAACTGTCATTTGGCTAACTCCAGCATTCAGTTGCATTCTGTTTAGCTGGCCAATCAGAGTCCTTTATGCAAATTTTCTCTCAGTGGCAACCAATGCCCTCTGTCTGGTGCCTTAGAGTGTTGGAGTTCTGAGGCTGGCCAATCAGAGTCTTGTATGCAAATAATCTGGTGCCTTAGAGTGTCGGTGTTCTGAGGCTGGCCAATCAGTGTCCGTTATGCAAATAATCCCACAGTGGCAACCAATCGAAACGCTTGCACATATTCCTCCCTCCGCACCACCGCACCGCCGCAAACACTGACGTTTATTATATACATAGATAGATAAATAGATGATTTTAGAGTTTTAAAATACAATTTAATCGAGTTTTTTCCTTGTTTCCAACAGACCTCACAGCCTCTGAAGATGCCTGCCATAGATGCAGGCGAAACGTCAGGAGAACATGGCCATACAGCTCGGAAAACTCACAACAACGCATTCAATGGGATTATTTGGGATTGTCTCTGCCAAATGGGGGTCTTTGAACCACAGTGTGCAAAAAAAAAAAGCTGACTTTATGCAACTGCATTTTTAACATGGTTATTATTGTGCTATATGAAGTGCCCGGAGGGTTCTCCTGGATCCAAAGGCAGGATAGAAGTGGAATGAATAAAAATAGCTTCAGGGCTGTTTGATAGATGAATAATCGTCTGCTAATCGTCTCAGGAATCATTATCTGTCCTAAAAATAGACATGCAGTGATGTTGGTCCAGGACTAAAGGAAACAACAGTTTGAGTGAATAACCATTCCAGATAATTACTTCGCTCGCGGCAATTGGAAAAGAATCTTACTCATGGCTTAATTAATTAGCCAAAACGTGGCTGAAATTAACTTCCCCCAAAGCCTTTTGGAGTCATTTCAAGACAAAGGGAAACCTCTGTTTGATCTTTATGGGGTTTTTTTTTCTTCCTGTGTCAGAAGCGACTTGAGACTCTGCAAGTCGCTTCTGGTGCGAGAGAATTGGCCGTCTGCAAGGACGTTGCCCAGGGGACGCCCAAATGTTTTGATGTTTTACCATCCTTGTGGGAGGCTTTTCTCATGTCCCCGCATGGGGAGCTGGAGCTGACAGAGGGAGCTCATCCGCGCTCTCCTCGGATTCAAACCTCTGACTTGTCGGTCTTCAGTCCTGCTGGCACAAGGGTTTAACCCATTGTGCCACTGGGGACTCCTACTACTATTAATACAATTAGATAATAGTGGATCATTTATCTATATATATAAAAAGAGAGCTGTCATCCCAAGTAGTCTATAGACAGCAAAACCACACAAGGCACACACCAAATCAGCCCACATACACAGAAACCCCCACGAGGTATGTTTACCACCACCCCCAAATAAAAAATTAAACAACACGACCAAAAATACAAAAAAAACAACAATTGGACTACAACTCCCATGATCACCCACACCACCTCCCTCTGGCAGTTTAGAGTAATGTTGGTGGTGCTGGCCAATCAGAGGCATTATGCAAATACTCCCTCAGTTAGAATGTAGAGGCTGGGAGCCACCCCCCTCTGGCAGTTTAGAGTGTTGTAATGTTGGTGGTGCTGGCCAATCAGAGGCATTATGCAAATACTCCCTCAGTTAGACTGTAGAGGCTGGGAGCCACCCCCCTCTGGCAGTTTAGAGTGTTGTAATGTTGGTGGTGCTGGCCAATTAGAGGCATTATGCAAATATTCCCTCAGTTAGAATGTAGAGGCTGGGAGCCACCCCCTCTGGCAGTTTAGAGTGTTGTAATGTTGGTGGTGCTGGCCAATCAGAGGCATTATGCAAATACTCCTTCAGTTAGAATGTAGAGGCTGGGAGCCACCCCCTCTGGCAGTTTAGAGTGTTGGTGGTGGTGGCCAATCAGAGGCGTTATGCAAATAATCCCACAGTAACAACCAAGGCTGATGAAGAGCTAAAGGGAGGAGAAAGGCCTGCTATCTTCGGCGAAGCCAGGGCCTCACTTGGTGTGGCGGCCTGGCTTCCGGAAGCCTCCACAGCTCCAATACAGGCCGCGGAGGCCTCCGGAAGCTGGGCCGCCACACCAAGCAAGGCCACGGCTTCGCCGAAGACAGCGGGCCTTCCTCCTCCTTTTAGCTCTTCATCAGCCAGCACCGTCGCAGGAGGACAGAGAGAAGAGAAAAGCTGAGGGATGAGGGGGAGAGGGAAGAAAGGAAGTACAAAAGGCAGGAAGGGATGTTACTGTTGGTCTTCGCCACATGCGCACACGTATGTACATATAGACATGCACTGAAATATACACATGCACACATACACACATTTGTACTTACACACATATGCACATATACACGCATATACATATACAAAAACACACATATACATGCATATACATATTCACACTAGCTGAGCCCGGCACACGTTGTTGTGCCCTTTTCCGGGACAGCGGGGGCCGTGCCGTGGATGCAGCGAGGGGGGCTAAGGAGAAGCCGGCTCGGCTTCTCCTTTGCCCCCGCTGCATCCACGGCACGGCCCCCGCTGTCCCGAAAAAGCGCGCCGTGCCGTGGATGGATGGAGGGAGGGGAGGGGCTAAGGAGAAGCCGGCTCGGCTTCTCCTTTGCCCCCGCTGCATCACGGCACGGCCCGCTGTCCCGGAAAGCGGCGGCCGTGCCGTGGATGGATGGAGGGGGAGGGAGAGGGGCTAAGGAGAAGCCGGCTCGGCTTCTCCTTGCCCCCCCGCTGCATCACGGCACGGCCCCGCTGTCCCGGAAAGCGGCGTGCCGTGGATGGAGGGAGGGGCTGGGAGGAGAAGCCGGCTGGGCTTCTCCTTTCCCCCGCTGCATCCACGGCACGGCCCCCGCTGTCCCGAGCGGCGGCCGTGCCGTGGATGGATGGAGGGAGGGGGGGGGCTAAGGAGAAGCCGGCTCGGCTTCTCCTTTGCCCCCGCTGCATCACGGCACGCCCCCGCTGTCCCGGGAAAGCGGCGGCCGTGCCGTGGATGGATGGAGGGAGGGGAGGGGCTAAGGAGAAGCCGGCTCGGCTTCTCCTTTGCCCCTTCCCGCTGCATCCACGGCACGGCCCCGCTGTCCCGGGAAAGCGGCCGTGCCGTGGATGGAGGAGGGCTAAGGAGAAGCCGGCTCGGCTTCTCCTTTGCCCCACCCGCTGCATCACGGCACGGCCCCGCTGTCCCGGGAAAGCGGCGGCCGTGCCGTGGATGGAGGGAGGGGCTAAGGAGAAGCCGGCTCGGCTTCTCCTTTCCCCCTCGCTGCATCCACGGCACGGCCCCCGCTGTCCCGGAAAAGCGGCCGTGCCGTGGATGGATGGAGGGGGGGAGGGCTAAGGAGAAGCCAGCTCGGCTTCTCCTTTGCCCCCGCTGCATCACGGCACGGCCCCGCGCTGTCCGGGGAAAGCGGCCGTGCCGTGGATGGAGGAGGGCTAAGAGAAGCCGGCTCGGCTTCTCCTTTGCCCCCCGCTGCATCACGGCACGGCCCCGCTGTCCCGGGAAAGCGGCGGCCGTGCCATGGATGGAGGGGGAGGGGGCTAAGGAGAAGCCGGCTCGGCTTCTCCTTTGCCCCCCGCTGCATCCACGGCACGGCCCCGCTGTCCCGGGAAAGCGAAAGCCGTGCCGTGGATGGAGGGAGGGGCTGGGAGAAGCCGGCTCGGCTTCTCCTTGCCCCCGCTGCATCACGGCACGGCCCCGCTGTCCCGGGAAAGCGGCCGTGGCGTGGATGGAGGGAGGGAGGAGGAGGGCTAAGGAGAAGCCGGCTCGGCTTCTCCTTTGCCCCCTCGCTGCATCGGCACGGCCCCCCCTGTCCCGGGAAAGCGGCGGCCGTGCCATGGATGGAGGGAGGGGGCTAAGGAGAAGCCGGCTCGGCTTCTCCTTTGCCCCCCTGCATCCACGGCACGGCCCCGCTGTCCCGGGAAAGCGCGGCCGTGCCGTGGATGGAGGGGAGGCTAAGGAGAAGCCGGCTCGGCTTCTCCTTTGCCCCCGCTGCATCCACGGCACGGCCCCCGCTGTCCCGGGAAAGCGGCGGCCGTGGCGTGGATGGAGGGAGGAGGAGGGGCTAAGGAGAAGCCGGCTCGGCTTCTCCTATGCCCCCCCCCTCGCTGCAACCACGGCACGGCCCCCGCTGTCCCGGGAAAGGCGGCCGTGCCGTGGATGGAGGAGGAGGAGGAGGGGGCTAAGGAGAAGCCGGCTCGGCTTCTCCTTTGCCCCCTCGCTGCATCACGGCACGGCCCCCGCTGTCCCGGAAAGCGGCGGCGTGGCGTGGATGGAGGGAGGAGGAGGAGGGGCTAAGGAGAAGCCGGCTCGGCTTCTCCTTTGCCCCCCTCGCTGCATCACGGCACGGCCCCCGCTGTCCCGGAAAGGCGGCCGTGCCGTGGCTGGAGGGAGGGAGGAGGGGCTAAGGAGAAGCCGGCTCGGCTTCTCCTTTGCCCCCCCCCCTCGCTGCATCGCCGCTGTCCCGCCGCTGTTCCTGAGGAGGAGGAGGCGAGGGTGAGTGTTGGCTGCCATGCGCGAAACGTTCTAAGCGTTCGCTGGCAGCGAAGAGGCCGGGATAGGGAATTCCCTTGGTGGTTTTTTGGGGCTCGTTTTTGGGGGTGTTGGGAGGTACCTAGGGTCTGGTTTTTGGGCCTAGTTGGTACCGAGGGGTTATGGTTCTATGGGCTGGCTCGTTTAGTGCTTCTGCATGGCATGGTTTAGTTGTCTATGATCGTCAATGCACGACCGTGTCTCCTTTATATATATAGATATACATAAGTACACACACATACAGTATACACACATATGTACACATAGACACAAATCCATATATATATACATAGATACACACACAAAACACACATATATATAGACTGGGACACAGGAAAGAGAAAAAGCCACAGCAGCGCGTGGCCGGGTTCAGCTAGTTATTAATTAGTTTGATGAGGAAGGAGTTTGTAAACATCTGTGACTTGGATGGGAGACGGGGGCGGTCTAAGGTAATTTTAAATGGTAAGCGAACATTATTTTGCCCCCCCCCCCCGAAGCTCCTGCGTCGGGTCCCAGCTGCCCTACTTTTACCAGTAATCTTGATAATATGCCATAGGAGTAAGCCCCCAGCGCCACCTCAAAGGCATTGTTAACACAGGCACGGGCAAACAGGGGCCCTCCCTGCAGGCAGGTGCTTCGGACTTCAACTCCCACCATTCCTAGTAAAAGGTAAATACAACACATTATATTAATGCCAGAGCACCATATTACTATTTTATATTAACATTGTATTATAACATTATACTATAATATTATTAGTAATATGACATGTAATATAAAATATATCCTTATAATATCTTATTAGTAGTAGTAGTAGTAGTAGTAGTGTTATATTGCATTCCATGACACAGGCCCCTTCCCTTCCCTTTCCTGCTGAATCGGCTGAGGGGGGAAAGGGAGGGCCCTGAAGCCCTGAGGGATGGCGGGGATCGCAGTCAGGGAGGGAGGGGGGCCCAAGACGGCCCGTGCCAGCCAGGCCTGGATCATGCCCTTTTGGCGTCCTAGGCCAAGGGCTCTGCCCCCGCCCCCGGCTCTGCCCTCGGCTCCGCCCCACCCCCAGCTCCGCCCCGCCCCCGGCTCCGCCCCCACCTCCTCGCTGGCGCAAGGAGGAGGAGGAGGAAGGAAAGGCCCACCCAAAGGACATGTCGGCAGCAGGGGCGCACGTGGGAGGCGCGCCTGTGCAGAGGGAGCGGGGCGTCCGCGGCCACGTGGTCCTAGCCAGCCCTGGCCCCGCCCTCCTGGCCGCCCGCCCAAGCACTTCTCCTTCCCAGGTGGCGCATGCGTCCCGACGGTGTGCCCGTCCCTCCCCGAAGGGAACCCCCGCGTGGCGCTCCCTCCCTCCCACCTGCGACGGGGTTTGGGAGTGAGCATGGCGAGGAGGCGGAGCCGGGGGCGGGGTGAAGCTGGGGGCGGGGGCAGAGCCTTTGGAGCAGAGCAAAGGGGGGGGGGGCACGAGCACATGCACACTTTTTTTCAATTTTTTTTCTTTACTTTTTTGGGTGGTCCGGACCTGCTGCTCTCCCATGGCTGCCGCCCTAGGCCATGGCCTAGGATGGCCTTATGGGTAATCCGGGCCTGGTGCCTGCCCAAGGAGAGCCTGGTCCTGGGGGGAGAGGGTTGGGAGAAGGCCAGCCGGGGCTCGAGGAGCCCTCGCAGGCCAGAAACGCGGGTTGACTCGGCTTCCCACCGAGCAACACTCTTTCCTGCCCCCCTCTCCCCCAGCCGCCATGTTTCCCGTCTCGCGAGACTGGCCGGGAAGTGGGCGGTGGAGGAGGCGGGGGCACTGAAGGAGGCAGGCGGGCGGGCGGGCCCAAAAGCGGAACATCGGCCGGACGCTGTCTGGGGGGTGGAGGAATGCGCGCTTTACCCAGATGGCGCGCCCCACGCAGCAGCGACCTTTGCCTACCGGTAGGACCGCCCCTGATGGGAGAAAAGCAAGACAATTCAAAATTCAATAAAAGAATAAATTATAAATTGCTGTACTGTCATATTGTACATATTATGAAAATGTAATAAAAATTATTAAAATAATTTTTAAAAGGAAGCAGGGCTTCAGTTTGATGCGGCTGCCAATCTGTGCAAAAACTTCTATTGGCATTAGAACACATTGATTTAAAACAAACACGGAGAGATTTGGGATCAAGGAAAGGTTTATCCCGATCACTAGCGTTTCCCCTCGCCACTAATTATTGTTTCATAATGTCATTTAGAAGCCGTTCTCCTTAATCCCCGATTTAAAAGTTTAGCCGTATTGAGCACCTTTAGGATCATTGCGCTAAGGCTCATTGAGCTCAATAATCTCGCAAATCGCCAGTGGTATGCAGCATACTTTCGTGCTACGTGATACCAAGAATGGCTCAGGGGTTCATCTGCACTACAGAATGAATACAGTTTGAAACCACTTTAGCTGTCATGGCTCAATGCTACAGGATCCTGGGAGCTGCCATTTGGAGACACACCAGCACTCGTTGGCAGAGAAGGCTGAAGACCTTGTAAAGCTACCAATTCTTGTTTATGTAATATTCATGCTAAATTCCACGAGCTCCTTGTGTGTTGCTGGGAAAAAGGTGAACTGCCATCAGATCTCCAAGATGCAGTTGTCATCACCCTGAAACTGTCGAGGTATAACACTGCTCTCCGTTGCTGGAAAAATCCTTGCAAGGAGACTCCTGAACAGATTAGTTCCTGCTATTGCAGAAGAACTTCTCCCGGAAAGCCAATGCGGCTTCAGAGCTAATAGGAGCTCCACAGATATGGTTTTTGCCCTTAGACAACTGCAAGAGAAATGTCGAGAGCAGAACAAAGGACTCTATGTCACATTTGTCGACCTCACCAAAGCCTTTGACACTGTGAGCAGAAAAGGTCTGTGGCAGATCTTGGAACGTCTAGGATGTCCCCCCGAATTCCTCAAAATGATTATCCTGTGACATGAGGGCCAGTGCGGTCAAGTCAGATATGGCGATGCTCTCTCGGAGCCCTTTCTCATAACTCATGGAGTGAAACAAGGTTGTGTTCTTGCACCAGCCCTATTTACAATCTTCTTCAGCATGATGCTCCAAAGGGCTACGGCAGGCCTCGAAGAAGAAGACGGCATATATATACGCTCTGGTACTGATGGCAGCTTGTTCAACTTAAGCCGTTTGAGGGCTCGCACTAAGACTCTAAACCAGGGGTGCTCAGAATGGTGATCTCGATCACCAGGGTGATCTTCGGGCCTCATCCTGGTGATCTTCAGACCCCTGACCAGGTTTTTTGCTGTTGGTCCTCTTCTCGCGCCCCTGCACGCTGCAAAGAAGTCCTCCGTCGTTGCTCCAGAGTCCAAGAGGCAGAATGGGCCCCCTCTTGTGGATTCCTCCTCCTCCCTCCGTCCTTCTCCAGCCACTCCAGAGTCGTAGGAGACCAAAGGGGCGGGCCTGGATGACGCGATGCATGGCTGGCCTCGCGGCGCATGCGCAGAAAGCGCCCATTCTGCCCCCTCGGATTCTTGTGAGCTCTTGGAGGTGGCACGCAATCTGGCGGCGTGGAAATAGAAGCAACGACGGACGAGGAGAAGGACGCTTTGGGGTCATTCCTTACCGCATCTCAAAGGTCGGTCTTTTACTTTGGGGTGGGTGCTTAATTGTTCTGTGGCATGTCTCTTTGTTTATTTTTAAAAATGCCATTTTAGCTCCAAAGCCTCTCTGCTTGCTTTGTTCCTTGAGAAATAAATGTTGGAGAATATGGAAATGTGGGAGAAATGGGGTGGTTGGATGTATTTTTGCATGCTCCTTTGTTTACCTTGCTGAGTATTAAATGGCCTTGCAATTCAAAAGCCTCTCTTCTTACTTTCTGGCTTTCTGTGGTAATATGGCAGTGTGGGAGAAATGGGGTGGTTGGATGTATTTTTATGCTCTGTTTTATATTGTTGTTATTAAATTGAAATGTTGATGTTTTATAACTTCATTTTATGTAAACTGCCCCGAGCCTGCTGGAAGGAGCGGTTGAGCATCCCTGCTCTAAACTATCTTGTCCGTGAGCTGCTTTTTGCTGATGATGCTGCCCTTGTCAGCCATTCAGAAGCAGCCCTGCAGCACCTCCCATCCTGCTTTGCAACAGCTGCAGAGCTGTTTGGGCTGGAAGTCAGCCTGAAGAAAACGGAAGTCCTCTACCAGCCCGCACCACAGGAAGAACACCATCATCCTCATGTCTGCATTGGCGAATCTGTGTTAAAGTCCGTTCAGCAGTTCACTTCCCTGGGAAGCATCATCTCTTCAGACGCCAAGATTGACAAAGAGATCGATCACAGATTAGCAAAGGCATAGAGTGCATTCGGAAGTCTTCACAAAAGAGTCTGGAGCAACAAGCACCTGAGGCAAAGCACCAAAATCAGTGTGTACAGAGCTATCGTACTGTCTATTCTCCTCTATGGGTCTGAAACATGGGTCACCTATCGCCAACACCTACGCCTCCTCGAATGCTTTCATCAGCGCTGTGTTTGCACAATCCTAAATGTACACTGGACCGACTATGTGACTAATGTTGCTGTCCTTAAGCAAGCAGGGATCAGCAGCGTTGAGGCCATGCTATTGAGAACACAGCTGCGCTGGGCAGGGCACGTCTGTAGGATGGAGAACCACCGCCTCCCAAAGATACTTCTCTACGGTGAACTTGCCACGGGTCAGCGCAAGAGAGGCGCCCCCAAAAAGAGATACAATGACTCATTGAAACAACATCTCAGGCTCGGCCAGATTGATCAGATTGGGGTCCACCCTGGCACGGAAGACATGGAGACGCTATCCACAATGCTGTGACCTCTTTCGAGAAGACACGCCGAATGGGTCTCAAGAGAGAAACGGCAACGCAGAAAGAACCGCAACTTGGAAACAACATCACCCAAGGAGACTTTCTTGCTGTGCTTTCTGCAACCGGACTTGCCTATCTCAGATTGGCCTTTTTAGTCATCAACGCGCTTGTAAAAAGTGTGGGATGAGTCCTTCCTAAGAATCTTCGTTTGCGAAGTAATGCCGAGAATATTGAGCCAGGGCAACTAAAGTGGGGTTAAACTGCATTAACTCTGCAGTGTAGACGCACCACAGGCCATCGTATTCTCTATTTATCATTGTGAAAGTTGGGCAGGGAAGAGCGCATATGGAAAGCAAACCAAGAAATCCCTATGACCTGATAATTATTTCAAGGATCCCCTCGGGGTGAAAAGACTTGAGAAAGGCTGCTTTAGGCGGAGAGCAACCTGACTATTGCTGACAACAGTATCTCGCCTTTCCCTCAGTTCTCAAGGCAGATCCCCACAGTTAAAATGACCGGAATGAAAGATGCCAAAGGAGATAAACAATAAAAGTTATATAACAGTTAAAAGAGAAAGCATTAAAAGGCATTATGCGCAGCCCATGGCCTTTCCAAAGTCAACCCTCAAAGGAAATGTTGGGATAAAAAAGGTGTTCCCTTCGGCACAGAAAGAAACTTAAGACTGTGCTGCCTTAGGCAGAGAAGGCAAAAGAGCGGTAACCTAGGAATCCCATAATTCCCATGAGTGGGTCAAGCGACACTCATTCTTCAGCAGTGTTTCTCAACCTGGGGGTCAGAACCCCGGGGGCAGGGTCATGACGGGGTTTCAGCGAGGTTGCCAAAGACCATCAGAAAACATATATTTCTAATGGTCTTAGAAACCCCTTTGGCAGAGAAAGCTGAAGATTTATTTCTTTACTAGCTGAGGACCCGGCGGTGCCCGGGTTATTTGAGGAAGGCCTTGTGTGCCAAGGTTGGTTCCTATTAGATGTTTATGTGGCTTGCAGGGGTCTCAGGAACTTAGTGAAGGTACTGCAAGTCCCATTGGCCATGGCCCATTCCCCTCCAAACAGCACCAGGATGTTGAGTGGGTCAAGGGGGCTGTGTGTGTCACATTTGGTCTTGATCATTCTCTGGATGAGGGTCGCAGTGGTGTCTGGAAGTGAGGGAAGGTACTGGAAGTCTCAGGATGGGTGTTGCAGCGGTCTCAGAAAGTGAGTGAAGGTACTTCAACTCCCATCATCTGTGGTCTGTCCCACTCAAAACTGCACCAGGATGTAGAGTGGGTCATGGGTACTCTGCGTGCCAAGTTTGGGCCTGGTCTGCGATGTATAGGGGCTGCAGTGTTGTTTGGGAAGTGAATGAGGTGAAGGTACTGCAGACAGGGCCGGCCTTTGCCATTAAGCGACCTACGCGGCCGTGTAGGGCGACGTCCCCGGAGAGGGGCGTCGCCACCTGGGAGGGGCGCCGGCCCGCCCCACCGCCGTGCTGCCGCAGCCAGCCGGCGACACGGAGGAACGGGGGGGGGAGAGGGGACTCACAGGGCGGGCGCCCAGACCTGAGGAGGATCAGGAGGGGGGGGGAGGCCACGAGGGCGGCCCCCATGGAGACTCCCCGGCAGCGGCACGGCGGGAAGGCAGGAGGGGGAGGGGCCACAGGGACACCAAGGCCGGCCCCCTCGCCCCCCCTCCGCGTGACGTCACTTCGTCGCCGCCTCTGCCGAGGAGGAAGGGGAGGAAGGCCTCGCCGGCCGCGCGCTGCAAGGATGCCCGGAAGGAGAGACGCCGGAGGGAGGGAGCCCTTCGGAGGCGCGGCGGCCTCTTCCTCCTTCCCTCCCTCCCTCCGGCGTCTCTCCTTCCGGGTGTCCTTGCAGCGCGTGGCTGGCGAGGCCTTCCTCCCATTCCTCCTCGGCAGAGGCGGTGACGAAGTGACGTCAGGAAGATGCGCCTCTGGCTCCGGGCCCTCCCGGGGGCGCTGCTGCTGCTGCTGCCGCTGCCGGGGAGTCTCCGTGGGGGCCGCCCTCGTGGCCTCCCCCTCCTCCTGCTCCTCCTCGGGTCCGGACGCCCGCCCCGTGAGTCCCCTCTCCCCTCCCCCGTTCCTCCGGCGTGCTCGGGAGCCAGTGCGCATGCGCGAATTTCCGTGCATGCGCGGGCGCAGCCGGGAGCCGTCGGGGGGGGGGGGGGGCAAAATAATGTTCGCTTACACCCCCGGGAGAGCTCGGACCGCCCCTGACTGCAGATCCCACCATTCATGGCCCATCCTGCCCTAAACCACACCAGGTTGTGTAGTGGGCCTGTGGGCCCCTATTTGCTATATTTGGTCCTGATCCGTCATTGCTGTGGGCCGCAGTGGCTGAGTGCCTGAGGCCTTTTGCTTTCCCTCTGAGTCACCTTAGAAGTGTATTGGGTGAAGGGACTGAACATTCCATTTCCAACAGAAAAAACTGTCAACTGGCTAACTTCAACCCCAGCCATTGATGCCTGCCTCAGGCCCTTCCCTTTCCTCTCTGTGCTGTGTTGGAATGTTGGGAGGCTGGCCAGTCACAGTCATTTATGCAAATAATCTGACAGTTGAAGCCAATCGAAACGCTGGCACATATTCGCTCGGTCGCACCACCCACCCACCGCCCGCAAACACTGACTTTTATTTATATACATAGATTTATTTATTTATTATTTCGATTTGTATACCGTCCTTTCCAATTGGCTCAGGACGGTTTACAGTATATCGAACTGCAACAAGAAGCAACAAGAAGCATAAAAACAGTAAAACTATAAGACAAATTCCACATAAAAGCTGTAGGACAATTTCACAATAACCCGCCAACCCAGGATAGTTATAGGCTGAATGCCTGCCGGAACAAAGCAGTTTTGTACGCTTTCCGGAAAGCTGGCAGCTCATTGATTGCGCGCACTTCAGATGGTAAACTATTCCACAAGCATGGTGCAGCCACGGAGAAGGTTCTCTGTCTAGTCGACGACAGATGAATAGTTCGTAGGGGCGGAATCTGTAAGAGATTGAGGTTTTCTGAACGGAGGGATCTCTGGGGAACGTATGGGAGTAGACTGTCCCTTAAGTACACTGGCCCCACACCATGCAAGGCCTTAAAGGTCAAAACCAACACTTTGAAGATGACCCGGTGCTCGATTGGTAACCAGTGCAGTCGTTGCAGAGTTGGAGTGATATGAGCCCTGGCTGGCACTCCGTCCAGGAGTCTCGCTGCCGCGTTCTGCACCAGCTTGAGCTTCCGCATGACCGACAAAGGAAGACCAATGTAAAGGGCGTTAGAGTAGTCTAGCCTCAAGATGACCGTTGCCTGGATTACCGTGGCTAGGTAAGTTTCCAGAGAGGTAAGGTGCCAGCCGCCTCGCTTGCCGTAGGTGATAGAAGGCAGATCTGCTGACCGTGGACACCTGAGCCTCCATTGTCAACAGCGGGTCCAACTGGACCCCCAGGCTCTTTACTATAGGTGACGGGCATAATGCCTCGCAGTCCAGAGCAGGCAGCCGGAGCTCACACCCACCCGGGTGACACAGCCAAAGTATCTCCGTCTTCGAGGGGTTCAGTCTCAACCGACTGGCTCGTAGCCAACCAGTCACAGCTTTGAGGTATTGTTGGAAACAATCGGGTACAGAACCTGGTCGGCCGTCCATCCTCAGCACCAGCTGGGTGTCATCAGCGTACCAATGACACTCCAGACCAAAACTCCGCACCAGCTTAGCAAGGGGTCGCATGTAGGTGTTAAATAATAAAGGATTCTTAGGAAGAATCGCGACGATAAAAATGAACATCTTACCGAGGGTATTGTTCTTATTCCAGACTCTACCGATAATAAGGACTGAATACCTCTTCATAAAATGGAACACTGACATCAGAAAATTTGTATGGGGAAATAGGAAACCAAGAATAAAGTTAAAACTACTAACCGATGAGACAAATAGAGGGGGAATGGGACTTCCAGATCTGAAACTATACTGTGAAGCGACCAAATTAGAAGCAATAAAGGAATGGTCAACATTACAAAACCAAAACTTGCTACAAATAGAGGGTCAGGATTTACGCTTCGGGTGGCATGGGTACTTATGGTACAATAAAAGACAGGTAGAAAAGAACTTCAGCCACCACATAATAAGATCAGCTCTCATTAAAACGTGGAGAAATATAAATGGAGACTGCTAGGAAAAACCCCTGTGGATATCGCCCCAGAGGCGCTACATAAAAAGAGCTAGCAATGGAAGCATGGTTAACTTACAAACAAATACTTAAAAAAACCAGTTCCACGGACTGGGAAATTAAACCAATACAAGAGTTAAGGCAAACAAATGAGACAATAAGCTGGTTTCAGTACTATCAAATATGTGAGGCATACAAGAAGGACCGGGAACAGGGGTTCTCAGAAGGAAATGACCACTGGGACAGAATCATGAAAACTAAGACAAAAACTGTAAGTGCCATATATAAATTATTATTAACCTGGTCAACGGAGGAGGAACAAATTAAAGAGTGCCAAATTAAATGGGCACAAGATCTAAGATGCACTCTGTATCAATATCAATGGGAGGAAGTTTGGAGAAAAAAGCTAAAGTATACAGCTGGGACAGATATTCGGGAAAATTGGTTAAAATTGCAATTTAGGTGGCACCTATATCCTGCTAGACTAGCTAAGTTTACAATTGGAAGTTCAAATAAATGCTGGAAATGTAACAAGGAGCTCGGAACATACATGCACCAATGGTGGGAGTGCAAACGGGTGAAGAAATTTTGGGCAACAATACACACCGAGACACAGAAAATTATAAAAGCAAAATACAGAATAGACCCAAAAATATATCTATTAGGTTTCTCAATCCCTAATTTAAGCAAAAACCAGGATAAAATGTTATTTTTACTGTGTACTTGTGCCAGATTAACGCTGGCAAAAAGATGGAAGGAAAGCAAGATACCAACCGTGGAAGACTGGAACAGCAAGATCTTGGACATTATCCAGATGGATATACTATCACAGAAACTGTCCAAGAAGAAGGAAAAGACTGAATGGTCAGGCTTCAGAGACTATATGATGAATAAGGGAATACCCTTTCCAGTGAAGCTAGAGAACATATGACTGGGCTTTCTACTGCTACTGTCTTAGTAAAAGGATTGTGTGATAAAGAACAGTGCATATATCTTTGAACAATTCAATTTTTGTAAGATTACCTTGAGAAAATGTTGGGAAGTCAGAACCCCCCCCACTCCTCCTCGGTCTCTGGTCTCGTGGAGCTGCTGCGAGTGGCTTTGGCCTACTCGCGCCGCACCGGATGTGCATGCGCGGAACCAGCTGGTTCCACTTGTGCGCATTTGGTGCTGCGCAGGAGGACCGCCTTCCATGGGGCTGGAGACTGAACATGCCCGGATTACCCATAAGGCCAACGAGGCCATAGCCTAGGGGCGCAAGCCCGGGGGGGGGGGGGCAGATCGCGGACCAAAAAAATCCAAAACTGGTCTGCGCCCCTCTTTCCCTCTCTGCTCCATCCCCTCCGTCTCTCGCTCTCTCTCGTGCGCTCTGTCTCTCTCGCATGTTCTCTCTCTCACACACACACGCGCACTTTCTCTCTCGTGCTCTCTCTCTCGTGTGTGCTCTCTCTCTCTCTCTCTCTTGCTCTCTCTCTTGTGCTCTCTCTCGTGCGAGCCCTTTGGAGCGAGTTTGCACCCGCGGCGCTCTCCCCAATCCTCCCGACTCCCGAGGAGACCTTCAGAGCACAGCGGAGCTTTCCAGCCGATGGGATTGGGGACCTTGGAGGTGGCAGGAGGTTGGCTTAAAGGGGGCGTAATTCCAAACTTTGCCCTAGGGCGCAAAAAAGTGTTAATCCGGGTCTGAGACTGAGAAGGGGTGTTTGGCGGCTGGATGCGCCCCTGAATATGTGGCGCCCCACGCGGGCGCGTAGTTCGCATAATGTAAGTTCCAGCCCTGACCACAACGTAAGGAACTCTATTACAGGAAGGTTGAGAAGTTGAACCACTGTTCGGCAGTCTTGATAGACCTGTAGTCCAGCATTCAAGCCAGGATGCTACACTGGCTTGTTAATCCCTAGTAGTGCATTCTGGGCTTGTCTTCCTTGTTCGGGCAAACGCTCTGTTGCTAAAACCCTGAGTCAGTGTCAGTGAAACCATGCTTAAAGGACTTAAGTGCCGTACCCAGATACCTCCACCTACAGGTTGATGTTACCACAGTAAAGATTGTGACACAGTTACATCAGTTGTGTAACAGTACTCGGTCATGTTATCAAAGTCAAATGGCTTTGCTCTAATTTGCACAAGTGTACCAATGGCCCAAATTAATCCTCAGCTGAGGACATTGAGGACTCCTTCCCTGAGGACCCCCTCCCACTTATTTATTTATTTACTTATTATTTGGATTTACTAGACCGCCCCTTCCGAGGCTCGGGGCGGTTTCCAACACAATAAAATCACACAAACTTAGCAGCTCCCTCCTATGCACTGGTTTCCCCTCAAGGAAAGAGGGGGTCCTACCTAATCTGAGTTCGGGTCTGGATGGCCCAGGGTCGGTGGAACTATGGAAAAGTCAAACGCTAATGGGAGCGAAGAGCATGGAGTTGCCTCCGTTGACTGTGTCATTCTCGGATCCCAGGAGCTGGGAGGGCAACCAGCACTGCTTGTTTGGGGGCTATTGTCCCCTGGACAAGGCTCTGGCCTGTCCCTGGTCCACGCAGCGGGGTCTGGATGCCCGCGGGGCCACTGCTGCGGCCTCCCCTGGAGCTGCAGCATTCCCTTTGGGGGCACCTGATGAGGAACCCGGCTTGCCACGCAACGGGGCCTGCTGCCACTGGTGTCTGGACCTGGCCGAAAGCATGGAAGGACCTCCTGAAGACTGGAGCACTGGGAGTCGGGCCAGGAGAGATGATGGTGGATGGCCTTGAGGATACCACCAGCCACACCGCACCATTGGACCTACCGTGCAGGCGCAGGAGAAGACATAGACATAGTCGCAGGAAGTCTGTACTAATATCGCGAGAGTTGACTGGTGATGCTTTCCCAGCTCCGACTCGGGGTAATGTAACTTCCTTTGGAGCCAGAGCTAGGACTGTGCAGCCCGCCCAACTGCCCCAATGGAAAAGAAATGCGGGGATCAGCGCTATTGCTGCCAGTGGATCTCCGTTGGGGACCATTCCATCCGGTCCTGGCCAACGGGGGAATTTGGGGCCAGCCAAGGGACGAAGGAGGTTTCAGCCTAGGACTTTCTGGAACATTGGCTACAGGCGAGATCTCAGAACGTTCCCCAGCTCCAGAGCATGTTATCCAGGAGAGAAACACGATGTGCAAAGGCAGCCCTTAAAACCAGCAGGGCAGAGCAGGTCCTCTCCCCCTTAAGGGTAGTATACGGATACCAGCAAAGGACTTAAGTTACACTCCGGCCCCACGGCTGGAGTGTAAGCGGCCTTTCTGAGAACTATAGGCCATTGGATCTCTCCCAGTAGATCTCTATGTGGCGGATTAAGTTCTCAAATTGTTTAATTGTTTAAATTGTTTAATTTGTCTCCTGTATTAGTACTGTATGTTCTCTGTTTTTATATGTTATGCTTGTAAACCGCTCCGAGCCTCCGGAGAGTGGCGGTACAGAAGTTGAAATCTATTATATAAAGGAGGACCCGTCATCGAACGACTGACAGAGACAGAGAAACCTTCCAAGGCAGAGACACCAAACTTGCCAACACAAATAGGCCTCAGGCAAGGAAGGCATCTATGGCAGGCATCCTCAGGGGTTGTGAGGTCTGTTGAAAACCAGTCTCGCTTAGCCAACCTGCCTCCCACCCGGATCCGCAGCTGTTTCAATACACTGTGATGTTTTGGTGCTAAATTCGTAAATACAGTAACGTTACTGTGTAGTGAACTGCTTTTTCTGTCAATCTATATATATAAAGGAAGACCCGTCATCGAACGACCGTCCTAGGCAGAGAAACCTTACAAGGCAGAGACACCAAATTTGGCAACAAAAATAGGCCTCAGGCAAGGAAGGTTTTTAGCAAAGAAACTTCCCCCCCCAAATCTAGAAGGCCCCCAAAACAACTATTTAAAAAACTACATTTCCCAGCATCCTCTGCGGCCGCCAGCGAAACCCATTGGCCAACATCGGCCCACACAAAATGCAGGCAAGATTAGATTAGAATGCTGAGTGACTTCAGTTTAGTCAGTTGGTGTTTGAGGGTTAAACTGTCAAGGCCAAGATCTAGGAGGGAGACAAATAGGGCACCAGGGACACAGGCACCACTGACAAACACATACCCCCAGAATAACACAAACTTGCAAAACCCACCAAAAAAAACCACCATCCTGCAACACAAAAACTCACCCCAAACAAAATACACAACAAACACCACTGGCAAAAGCAACACCCCCTCCACATCACAACCAGCACACAGCCAGACTAAGACAACTATGTCACCACAACACACACAAAATACACCCCACAAATACCTGACAACTTCCCCAACACAAAACCCAGGACTACACTCACTACTCACCACCACACACACCTCCAAATACACACACGTCCCAAGCACAATACTCCAGCAATTCCTACCCATACAACACAACACAACTTCCTATCACAAGCCATCCCCCCAACCTTACAGGACCCCGCACACACAACACCTACCACCACCACAAACAAAAACCAACTCCACCTATACTCCAACCACAACACAACACTGCACTGATACTCTACAAACACACACAAACACCCAAAACACCCCACCCACACAAGCATTCCACAACATACTACCACCCACAATGCCACCACACACCCACTAACTCACCAAAAACGTAATACCTACACACAACACAATCCGCACATAACACAACCTTGCGTCTACTGCTCAACCCATTTGTATGCCATTCCTTCCTTCCACACAGGCATAAGCTGACCCAAAAGACAAGCCATGCCTCCTAAAAAGAACAGCATCGGACGACACACTCGCAACGCTACATACATCACACAAAAAAGGGCAGAACAAACGCCAGAACAGAAAGACACTGCACTACACTAGCTTCTGCCATCACCATAAACAAGGCTCAAGGACAAACACTACAAATCTGTGGCATAGACCTTGACACAGAATGCTTCTCCCACGGACAACTCTACGTAGCGTGCGCCAGAGTTGGGAAACCACAGAACCTCTACGTCAACACAGCAGACGGAAAGACAAAAAACATTGTATATCCACAAGCTCTGCAGAACGCCAGCAACACCACACACCGACAACTCCCCAGGACTTCAACATCCCACCCACCAGAACAACCCACAACGACACAGCCATGACCCCACCAAGACCATAAGTCACATCAATTCCAATCCTTACATACTCAGACTTTCTCGCAACTCCTAAATAGGGCACAGCAACGCCTGCCGGGTACAGCTAGTAATAAATAAATAAATAAATAAATAAATATAAATAAATATAAATAAATAAATAAATAAATATAAATAAATAAATATAAATAAATAAATAAAAATAAATAAATGCTATGGAATGAGGGAGGTTGTAGCTTCACAAGCCCTTTAGCCTCCTCTGACAAAGAGAGATGATGCCTCATCAAACCACAACTCCTATCACATAGAAAGTGGGGTCAAACTGCATTAATTCGACAGTAGAGACACACTCCTGGCTTCTCTCGCCTCCTCCACTTTCCACCTTTACCCTGAGTTTAATGCAACGACTGCAAAGGGAGATCAAAGTGCAAGAGGGTTGTGTCACTGTGGCTGTGATTTGAGGAAGGAAGTCTTGCCCTTTCCTATGGACTTCAGCATAACTGCTGCAGCGTCTCCAAGCGTATATGCCGTGGTGGCGCAATGGGTTGAGCTCTTGTACTGCTGAACTGCTGACCTAAGGGTTGGCTGAATAGCTGACCTTTCACCTCCAGCTCCTGCCAACCTAGCAGTTGCAAATGTGAGTGGATAGATAGGTACCGCTTTGGCGGGAAAAAGGCAAGAGATGCTCAAAGCAATCTTGCTGGCCGCACAACCAGGAGTTTATTTATTTATTGTTCACTTTTATGTACTGCTCCCCCCTGCAGGCTCGGGGCGGTTTACATAAAACAACAGTAAAAATACAGATAAAACACTTTGTTATATAAAGCACAAGGCATGGTCGGAGTTATCCGGGGAAACTTAGATTGAAGGCCTGCTTCAAAAGGGTCGTCTTGCAGGCCCTCCGGAAGGGGGCTTACTCCGTGATAGCCTGAACGTCGTCTGGTAACGCATGCCACAGCGTTGGTGCCACCACGGAGAAGGCTCGTTGTCACCGAGAGGCGACAGGAACGAACTGATGGAACCATCATAAGGTTTTATTCTTCTGAGTGCAGAGATCTCGGGGGAACATATGGGGTGAGGCGGTCCCTCAGGTTCACTGGCCCTAGACCAGTATTTCCCAACCTTTTTTGAGCCGCGGCACACTTTTTACATTTGCAAAATCCTGGGGCACACCACCAACCAAAATGACACAAAATGACACTCTAACACAGTCATACATATAGTCAATATGTTTTTAAATGTATTTATACACTCAGTGTGAAACCTGGGCCTGTTTCGATGAACACAACATAGATCTCCTGGCAGGAATGGCTGAAAGACACAAACTTCCCACACAGAACTCCCATAACCAAGAGAAAATAATATAAGAGTTTGGTGGGCATTGACCTTGGGTTTTGGAGTTGTAGTTCACCTATATCCAGAGAGCACTGTGGACTGAAACAATGTTGGATCAGGACCAAACTTGGCATGAATACTCAATATGCCCAAATATGAACGGAGATGGAGTTCAGGGGAAATAGACCTTGACATTTGGGAGTTGTAGTTGCTGGGATTTATAGTTCCCCTACAATCAAAGAGCATTCTGAACCCCACCAATGATAGAACTGGGCCAATCTTCCCACACAGAACCCCCAGGAGGCAAGGGGAGGCCTCTACTTGGGGAAAGGGAGGCGGGCCTTCCCAATGCACGGAGAGGGAGAGACCAAGTAGACAACGGGTGGGAATGGGGTGGTGGTGTTTGTAATTTTGTGCCTTTATCGAGGTAGGTTTCTTAAGGTTTTTATACTTCAGCACACTAGACTCTCCCTCCCCCCTCCTGGAGGTTCCAATTTCCCAAGGCACACCTGATGATCGCTCACGACACACTAATGCGCCCCAGCACACTGGTAGGGAAACACTGCCCTAGACTATATAAGGCCTTAAAGGTCAAAACCAGCACCTTGAAGACCATCCCGTACTCTATTGGCAGCCAGTGCAATTGCTGTAGGATTGGTTTGATGTGCTCTCACGCAGGTGCTCCCACCAGCCATCGAGCGGCAGCATTTTGCACCAGCTTGAGTTTCCGGGTTGTCGACATGGGAAGGCCAATGTAGAGTGCGTTACAGTAGTCTAACCTCGAGATGACCATCACCTGGATCACCCTAGCGACGTCATTCCTGGATAGGTAAGAAGCCAGTCACCTAGCCTGCCGGAGATGGAGAAATGCTGTCCTGCTAACCATGGAGATCTGAGTCTCCATCGATAGCAGTGGGTCTAATTGGACCCTCAGTCTTTTTGCCAAAGACGACGGGCTTAGCTGCTCGCCATCCAGGGTAGGCAACCTACACTCACCGACACCAGGACGACCCAGCCATAGGATCTCCGTCTTCGATGGATTCACCTTCAACCGGCTGGTGCGCAGCCACCCAGTCACAGCTTCAAGGCATTGATGGAAGCAATCGGGTACGGTGTCCGGCCTGCCATCCATTCTCAGCACCAGCTGGGTGTCATCAGCGTACTGATGGCACTCCAGACCAAAATCACGAACCAGTTGGGTGAGCGGACGGATATATATGTTAAACAGTAAAGGGGAGAGGATAGCTCCCTGGGGGACCCCGCAACTTAATGGGAGTCTCCCAGAGGCCACCCCCCCTCTCCACTCATTGTCCCCGACCTTGGAGAAAGGAGGCCACCCATTTAAGGGCAGTCCCCCTCACTCCCGTCACGGCTAAACGGAGGGTCAATAATGCGTGATCTACCGTGTCAAAAGCTGCTGTGAGATCTAACGACACCAGCAGAGCTGACCCGCCATGGTCCAGCTGGCAGCGAAGTTGGTCTGTAATGGAGACAAGCACTGGTTGGGAAACACTGATCTACACCATCGAATGAATGCAGTTTAGCCCTACTTTAGCGGCTGTGGCTCAATGCTGTGCAATCCGGGGAGTTGTAGCTGGCTGAGGCATTGTCACCTTTGGGCAGGAAAAGACCTTGCCATGCTTCACTCATTCGACAGTGTAGATGCAGCCGGTGGGACTCAGAAGTGGGGCACGTAACCCTTTCTGTTGCATACTTTTTTCTGCCCCCTCTCAGGCCCGGATCATGGTCTTTTGGCAGCCTAGGCCAAAGGCTCTGCCCCCGCCCCGGCACGAGGAGGAGGAGGAAGGAAAGGGCGGGGCCTCCCCACGGCTCCTCCCTCCCTCCTAAAGCCACCATGACAACCTCAGAAGCGGCCGAAATCGCCCTTTTCAGGCCGGCATGACGGCTTTAGCAGGGAGGGAGGAGCCGCGGGGAGCCTCCCCGCGGCTCCTCCCTCCCTCCTAAAGCCGTCATGCCGGCCTGAAAAGGGCGATTTCGGCCGCTTCTGAGGCTGGCATGGTGGCTCCCCGCGGCATCGGCTCCGGGGGTGGGGCTTTCCTTCCTCCTCCTCGTGCCGGTGGGTAGGAGGGGCGGAGCCGAGGGCGGAGGCGGGGGCAGAGCCTTTTAGCCGAGGAGAGCAGAGCAAAGGGGGGGCGGGGCAGCCGTAGAGGGTGCTCCCACCGCCGCACGCATGCGCACTTTTTTGGGGGAATTCTTTTTTGAATTTTTAAAAAACCTTTTTTGGGGGGTCCGGATCTGCTGCTTCCCCATGGCTGCCGCCCTAGGCCATGGCCTAGGGTGACCTTATGGGTAATTCGGGCCTGCCCCCTCTCCGACCTATTTGCCTTGTGTATAGATAACAACAGAGGCAGAGCCTGTATTTGGCCTCTGAGGAGCAAAACAGCAGCTGCCTGGGATTAGCTTGGAGGAAATGGCATGACGGCGGCTGCTCCAATCCAAACATGGACTCGCTTCCTCAAAAATGCAGTGTTTGCAACACCTGCCTCCTTTCCTTAAGAGTTTTTGGAGACGAGGGAAACAGGTTGCCGTTGCATTCCATCTTGATGGTTGTGATTGAGCAGGTCCATGCATTTCCTCACAGGCTAAAGGAGGGGAAACACGTAGCAGAAATAATAGAGAACAACACTTGGTGTGCGTTGCTTCATTGGCTTCACGACCAGAAAGAAGAAAGGCAGAGCCGAAGTTGACATGACAGAAGAACGAGGGAACATAATTCTCCTAGCAACGAGGGGGACTGGCTTTTCAGAGAGGACGAGGTGGGAGGAAGCTGCAAATACAAACCGGGGAGTTTCTGTAATATTGTACCATCAAGCACTACTTCATTCATTGCAGGCCCGGATTACCCATAAGGCCACCCGAGGTCATGGCCTCGGGGGGTGGATTTGGGGGGGCATTTCCGGGCCTGAAGGAAGGGGTGAAGGAAGGAGTGGCGCCCGCCCGCGCGAGGGACAACAAGGAGCCGGGGGGAAGTCCCGCCGCCCCTAGGGCGATTGACGCGGCTTCCCCCTCCGCCGCCCCGCTCGCGTGGGCACCACTCCTTCCTTCAGTGAAGGGAGGAGGGGTGCTGGTGCGAGCGCGGCGGCAGCGGGGGAAGCCGCGTGCGTCTCCCGAGGGGCGGGACGTCCGATGGGCGCCTTGTCCGTCACGCCGGCGCGGCTCTGCCCCTCCTCCAATTCACTGAAGGGAGGGGGGCCTCCTCCCCTTGGCGTGCACCGCAGGGAGGGAGGGAGGGAACTCTGACGGACAAGGCGCCGCTGGGACTCCCAAAGCCCCCCAAATAGGGGGTAGACTCACGCGCTTCCCCCATCATTATTTGAGCCCAGCTCTCGCCCATGCCCCCCACAACTCAAGGTCAATTGTAAGTAAATTGGAGCCGGGAGGGGGTGGAGCCAGGGGCGGCAGCAGGTGAAGTGACCGGAATTCCGCGTGAGTAGAAGTTGCCCTGGACTACAGGGGCGGGACTTCCAGCAGCGCCTTCTCCCTCACGTCGGTTCCGTCCCCTCCTTTCACTGAAGGGAGGAGGGGCGGAGCCGCTGCCACCGTGACAGACAAGGCGCCACTGAAAATCCCACCCCTAGGGAGACTCACGCGGCTTCCCCCGCTGCCGCCGCGCTCGCACTGGCGGGCACCACTCCTTCCTTCAGTGAAGGGAGGAGGGGCGCCGGTCCATCACGCCGCCCCCCCGCAAGAGACCCCGCCCCCGGGGGCAGCATTTAGACAAGGGGGCCTTGGGCGGAACAGTCCCCTAATCCGGGCCTGATTCATTGCCTCCTGCACCCAGGCTGGATCTACATTTCAAAAATGCATTATATGGTCACTCTCTCTCTCTCTCTGGCATTACTTCGCGAACGAAGATTTAGGAAGCACTCATCCCACACTTTTTACAAGCGCATTGATGACTAAAAAGGCCAATCTGAGACAGGCAATGGTAAGCGAACATTATTTTGCACACACACACACACCCCCACCAACAATAATGCCTACCCCTCCTCCTCTCTGGCCTTGTGCGGTGAGCCACCTTGTGCTGCTGTTCGCACCTTCTTGCGCCGCACCAAATGCGCATTTGGTGCTGCGTGGATGGGCCGCCTTCCATGGGGCCGGAGACTGAGGAGGAGGGTTTGGCAGCCGGGGGTGGAGGCTCTGCCTCCAGTGGCCAGGCGCTCCTCCACAGTCTCCGACCTTGTGGAGCCGCTGCGGGTGGCTCTGGCTTGCTCGCACCGCACCACGTGTGCATGCATGGAGCCAGCTAGTTCCGCATGTGCACATTTGGTGCTGCGCGGGCAGGCCGTTTTCCATGGGGCCGGAGACTGAGAAGGGGTGTTTGGCTGACCCGTGGCGAGTTCACCATAGAGTAGTATCTTTGGGAGGCGGTGGTCCTCCATCCTAGAGACGTGCCCTGCCCAGCGCAGCTGTGTTCTCAATAGCATGGCCTCAACGCTGGTGATCCCTGCTTGCTCCAGGACAGCAACATTCGTCACATAGTCCAGTGTATATTTAGGATTGTGCGAAGACAGTGCTGCCGTGGAAACCACAGCGCGCGCCTTCCTCTGGTCAACCCCGCCCAGTCCTGTCCTGTTAGTCAATAATAAGGGACAGGGTCTGAAAAAACGGGACACAAATTTTAGGACCAAAATAAGGGACGTCCCTTAGAATAAGGGACATATGGCAACCCTATCCCGACTCCTGAGGAGACCTTCAGAGCACAGTGGAGCTTTCCAGCCAGTGGGGATGGGGACCTTGGATGGGGCGGGAGGTTGGCTTAAAGGGGGCGTAATTCCAAACTTTGGCCTAGGGTGCAAAAAAGTGTTAATCCGGACCTGGATGGACTACATCAGGGCTGTCCAACAGGCCATCCACGCCCCCCCCCCTTCCCTCCGGCCCCCTAACTTGTTTTAATAAAATACAAATTAAATTTTTAAAAAAATTAAAATAATACCTACTTCCGGGTTTAGGCAAGCATCGCGAGACTACGCCAGCCACAGGCAGGATTTCGAGGGAGGTCGAAATCCGTCTGTGGCTGCATAGTCTCGCGATAGCTGCCGAAATCTCGGGTCCCGCGGCATTTGCGGCCAGCCTGGGCGCGCCCCTCCTCCTCCCTCGCGGCTGTTTCCAGGCCAGCCCCCATTCCCTCAGAGAGAGGGGAGGAGGGGAGGAGGCAGGGAAAGCCCCTCCTGGCTCCGTCCTCTTCCTACGGAGGGCCCTCGCTTCCCGCCCCGCGGATGGGAGAACCGCTGCGCCCGGCCTGAGCTTGGCCTCGGCTCCAGCGGGGCTCTTCGGGGGCGGCGCCCGCGTGTGGTGCTTCGGCCCTGTGGCGGGGCTCCCGCAGTATGGGTAAGGAAGGGCCTGGCTCGAATCAATCAATCTAAAAACAGTGGGACGTTGGGTGAGAGGGGGGAGGGGTTTCCTTGGCAACGCTTCCTTCCCCTCCTCCGCGCCCCCTCCCCCTTGTTGTGCGGCCTTCCCCCGCGTGCAGGGCGCAACATGGCTTCCTGTGCGCCTGCCCCGCGCCTGTTTTCCCTTCCGGGAGGGAGGGAGGGAGCTCTTTGGGCCTCCCCCCCGCCTCTGGGAAAGGAGGCCCCACCAAGCCCTGCGACGGCATTGAGGTGTTTGGGGTGTTTTTTTTGGTGTGTCCCAATTTGAGTGTGGACTCAAATAACTCAAAGGTATTAGGAAACATTTCCCCAAATCCACCAGTGTTCCCATTTGGGCATATTGAGTATTCATGCCAAGTTTGGTCCAGATCCATCATTATTTGAGTCCACAGTGCTCTCTGGATGGAGGTGAACTACAACTCCACAACTCAAGGTCAATTGTAAGTAAATTGGAGCCGGGAGGGGGCAGAGCCGGGGCGGAGGCAGACCCTTCGGCCCCCCAGGTGATCAGTGACCGGAATTCCGGCCCCTGGACTGGTAGAAGTTGGACAGCCCTGGACTACATAGTGAAACACGGTGGCACATTGCATAAACCAGCGGAGGAGTTCCTGCTTTGTGCACATTCATAAGAAGCCTCGATGAAGCCGCAGAGGAGGAAGCGCTGCAGAGTCAGGCCTGGTGTCTTCCCAGCAGGTCACTTCTCAAGCCCAGATGCTCCTTCAGACTCAATCTCCTGACATCTTGGGGCTTCCTTTCAGCTTTAGGCAGGAGGAGGTGCATTTGCGCAAACGCACCCCTCTTTGCTAAGCATGCCCTGGTTTTTTCATGCACAGAGAGAGAGAGAGAGAGAGAGAGAGAGAGAGAGAGAGAGAGAGAGGCGTGTGGCAGATGCAAAGCCAGCGGGAGTTATATCATAATTACAGTTCTCTGTTTATTCTGCGTGAAATCCCAGGTAGTCTTCACCATTCGAGTTTCCTTGGCCCACTTGACCTTTACAACGCAATCCAAAGGAGCCACTTAGGTCAGTGTTTCCCAACCTTTTTTGAGCCACGGCACACTTTTGACATTAAAAAAAATCCGAGGGCACACCACCAACCAAAATGACACAAAATGACACTCTAACACAGTAAAGAACGACTGGGGGGGTGGCCTGCTGGGAGCAGCTGGTGGGAGTGCTGAAGCTGGGGAGGGGCGGAGCCATGCCGCACCATGCCCCGCCCCTCCCCAGCTTCAGCTCTCCCAGCAGCTGCTCCAGCCTTGAGGGGAAAAGTGCCAAGCCAGCGGTGGCAGAGCCAAGACAATGTTGGCTTGGCACTGTCCCCTCAAGGCTGGAGCAGCTGGTGGGAGTGCCGAAGCCGGGGGTAGGAGGTGGAGCCAGGCCGCGCCATTCTCTGCCCCCTCCCCAGCTTCAGCTCTCCCACAGAGGAGCATGAGCAGTGGACGGGCTTCAGTGGGCGGGGCTCCTCCTCCATGCAGCTTCAGCGAGCGAGGGGCGAGAGTCATGGTAGGAGTCGTGGCGGATTGGAGGCTGGCTGCGGAAACAGCCAAAGGAGGCAGCGCCCCGGCCCCTTCTTCTTTTTCCTTCGCCACCGCCTGGCCCTTCCTCCTCCTCCCCCAAGCAGCAGGAGTTCGGCAGGGGGGAGAGGAAGGGGGGCAGAGAGCTTTTCTCACGGCACAGCAGGAGGTCCGTCACGGCACACTAGTGTGCCACGGCACACTGGTTGAGAAACACTGACTTAGGTTGCATCCATACTGGAGAACTAATGTTACCGAACAATTTAGAATACCCTGGCCCAGGAGGGCAAAGGCCCTAAAAGCGCCCCTAAAACGAGGATTTCAGCAGAACCCCTAGTGAGTTTTTTTTTAACGCAACCTGAAAATCCCTTTTCCCAAATGATCTCACCAAAGAAGTCCGGAAGAAGGTGCCACCAACATTTTTATTTTCGTCAGCTGAGGAGGATGACCACTGCAGATTCCTTGTCGCAAAGCAGTCAGAAAGTTACCTTCAAAAGATATGCCATTTTTATAAGGTTACAAGTTCAAATTTCCCACTTCCCGCCCCCAGACCAGCTTTGTGTTGATTGGATGGAATCGCTGGGGCAGCTGGAGTTTGGTCCAATAGTGAAACAGTGCCACTTCTTGTTCTGGTGAATGGGGAGCGAGGAGCAGGAATGTTTTCAAAACAAGAGCAGCTTGAGTTTTCTTGAGTAGATTTGTCCATATGTAAACGAAGATCCGATCCCCTGACCTTTCGAGATAAAGGAATTCTTTTGTTCTTCCACGAGAAACAGGAATTTTCCTTAATGACCCTTCCTTTGTTGGCAAAGGGCCATATGCAAATTCATGAGAAGTTTCAGCCTTCTGGATGGTAAATAAATGAAATAACTGTAGCCATGTGCTGGTTTCGGAGGCCAACAGTGACGGCCGGTTATGAAATATGAAATATAGTTATGCCATAGGTTCTATTAGCCAAAAACAGGACTAAACTCTGAGGGTTTGAGGTTTATGAAACGAAAACGGGTCTTTCAAAATGGGGAGAGGGGAAAGAAAGAAAACCTCTCCAAACCAGAAATAATCCTCTGTCATGCAAACATGCTTTGACACCACTTTAATTGCCATGACTTGATGCTAGGAAATTCCGGGAGTTGTAGTTTTACAAGGTCTTTGACTTTCTCTGCCAAAGAATGCTGGTGTCCAACAGAAAATACTGCCCTTTCTGATAGCAACCCCTCTCGACTCCCGGGGGGGGGGGGTTCCGACCCCCAGGTTGAGAATTTCATCTTTTGCCCTCCGTTTTGCCCCAACACTTTGGAAACGTAGGGGAAGGAAATGGATGTGCGTTGTTCTGGATCCTATGACATGCTACCCCACAATTGTGCAAACCTGCCTCGTCACCGGAGGCTTCCTCATCCCTATCCTGTATCTGAAGAAGTGGGTTCGAGATCCAGGAAAGCTCACGCCGAGATGCAAATCTGCTCACCTGAAAGGTGTGGCCAGCATTGCTTTTGCTCTGCCCTTGTCGTCTTCCGTGTCTCTTTATTCTTTTTAGATTACAGATCTACTACGGGACATGCCAGACATTTGCATAATCCAATGCTGTTGTGTACTTACGTGCGGCTCACCTGATCCGGTTGTTTTGCCCCACCTTTGCATATAGTTCGTTTTGAATAAAAGGTCTGCTGGAACATGTTGAAGGCCTTTGTCTGTGTGTCTGGTACGAAAAGCAGAGATGATGTGGAAAAGGAAGGGATAGATTTAATCTTTGTGCGTTATTGTTTATATGTGAGTTATACGGATTGCGCTGTTTTATTTGCTACTAGCTTGGGAACCCGGCAGTGCCCGGGTTATTTGAGGAAGGCATTGTGTGCCAAGGTTGGTTCCTATTAGATGTTTATGTGGCTGGCAGTGGTCTCAGGAACTTAGTGAAGGTACTGCGAGTCCCATTGGCCATGGTCCCTCCCCCTCCCAACAGCACCAGGGTGTAGAGTGGGTCATGGGGGCTCTGTGTGCCACGTTTGGTCTTGATCATTCTTTGGATGAGGGTTGCAGCGGTCTCGGAGCGAAGGTATTTCAAGACGGATCTGTGGTCCGTCCTCCTTGAAACAGCACCAGGGTGTAGAGTGGGTCAAGGGGGCCCTGTGTGCTAATTTTGGTCTGTATTGGTCATTGGGTGAGGGTCGCGTTGTGAAGTGGGCCATTGGGCCCCTGTATGCCAAGTTTGGTCCTGATCCGTCGCTGCTGTGGGTCACAGTGTCTGACTGCCTGAGGCCTTTCCTTTCCCCTCTGAGTCACCTTAGGATGTTGGAATGTGGATGGCCAATCGGAGTCCTTTATGCAAATAACGTTTCAGTGGCAACCAATCCCCTCTGACTGGGGTCGTAGAATGTTGGAGTTCTGAGGCTGGCCAATCAGAGTCCTTTATGCAAATAATCCCATAGTGGCAACCTATCGAAACGCTGTCACATATTCCTTGGCACCTCCGCACTTCCCAGAAAATGAATATTCCATTTCCAACGGAAAAAAACTGTCATTTGGCTAACTCAAGCATTCAGTTGCATTCTGTTTTGCTGGCCAATCAGAGTCCTTTATGCAAATTGTCTCTCAGTGGCAACCAATGCCCTCTGTCTGGTCCCTTAGAGTGCCGGAGTTCTGAGGCTGGCCAATCAGAGTCCTTTATGCAAATAATCCTACAGTGGCAACCAATCGAAATGCTGGCACATATTCCTCCCTCCGCACCACCGCAAACACTGACTTTTATTATATACATAGATAGATAGATAGATAGATAGATAGATACTTTGTTGTTTACTGATGTATTGTTGGGCTTGGCCTCATGTAAGTCGCCCCGAATCCTCTTGGGAAGATGGTGGCGGGGTATAAATAAAGAATATTATTATTATTATTATTAGGTTCCCATAACGACCGTGTTTCAATGTTGTGGGATCCTGGGAGTTGTAGTTTTACAAGGTCCCTGCGAAAGAGGGATTTGCTACTGCCAGGATTTCATAACATTGAGCCAACTGGAGTCAAACTGTATTAATTCCATAGTGTAGCTACAAGTGATCCAGCACTGGATGGGGAAGGAGAGCGGGAAAAACGTGGAATAGAATCCTAGATTGGAAGAGACCTCAAGGGCTCTTCAGTCCAACACCCCCCCCCCCCTTTTGCCAGGCAGTCAGACACCATCCAAGCCCTCTCAACAGATGGCCATCCAGTCCAACAGCTTTCAGCCAGGCAGCAAGACACCATCAAAGCCAAGTCCTTTTGCCCAGGACTACAGTCCTTCGCCGCCACCCAGTGGCCACATCAGGCATTGCGCACTTTAAATTGTAGTCAAGTGGTAGAGGGCTCAACATAAGCCATAGGCCGCCTTCTATGGCTCACCCAAAGTGACCTGTAGGCGCATGCGCCTGGCCATAGAGAGCTATGGCTCAGCTGCCAGCATAGGAGCTCTCCAGTCTAGATGCTCTTTCCTCCCCATGAGAACAAGCCCTATGAGGAGTGGCTTAAAGAACTGGGCATGTTTAGCCTGCAGAAGAGAAGGCCGAGAGGAGACATGAGAGCCATGTATAAATACGCGAGACGAAGTCATAGGGAGGATGTTGAGACGAGCCATGGTGATGGCCATGTATCAAGATTTTTTTATCGTGTCAGAAGCGGCGTGAGAAACTGCAAGTCGCTTCTGGCACGAGAGAATTGGCCGTCTGCAGATACATTGCTCAGGGGATGCTGGATGTCTTGCCATCCTGTGGGAGGCTTCTCTCATGTCCCCGTATGGAGAGCTGGAGCTGACAGACGGGAGCTCCCCCTGTCTCGCAGATTTGAACCGCCGACCTTCAGGTCAGCAGTTCAGTCGGCACAAGGGTTCAACCCACTGTGTAACCACAGGTCCTATATGTATAAATAGATGAGGGGAAGTCCTAGGGAGGAGGGAGCAAGCTTGTTTTCTGCTGCCGTGGAGACTAGGACGCAATGGAGCCATGGCTTCTGTCAGGGGTGCTTTGAACGCGAGTTTCCTACTTCTTGGCAGAATGGGGTTGGACTGGACGAGGCCTACGAGGTCTCTCCCATCTCTAGGATCCCATGTTAGAGGATTTGTTGAATGAGGTGTGCCTCGTCCCTCTGTATCCAGAGATTCTGCGTCCATGTGATGGCGAGCCCCAGAGAGAGAGCCCACCTGTATCTTAATCGGTTTCCCCTGCAGCAGGCAGTTCCAACGTTCCTGCACATGTGGTCTGGCATCTTTAAAGACAAAGCGCTGGGACTGAGCATCCAAAGACCTCCAGCCATTTCTATCCCTCTATTTTCACGCCCGACTTGACTTGAAACTTTGTTGCGCAGATTAGATTAAGAACACTCCACATCGCAACATTTTTTCCCTTTCCACAAAGATACAAAGTGTCCCATTTTGGCTCCATTCATATTTTTCTCTGATTTATTCTAAAATTTTCTACTATTTTGGTTTTTGCCTCTATGCAACTCTTTAAACCAGGGGTGGGCAACTATTTTTCCCAAGGGGCCACACGAGAGCCAAAAAATATTATGGAGGGCCGCACCTAAAGGCAGAACTACATGCTAATCTACATTATTTATTTATTTATTCACTTACTATATTTACTATATATTACACATCATTAATATTAACATATTAATATATCAAGAAATATTCATATATTATTAGTATTAATATCATAATTATTATATTATAGTATATATATATATAAGCATAATATATTGAAATTATAATATATCATATAACATTATATTATATTATTTATTATATTATTTTATCTATATATATAAAAATCGAGTGGTCCTGGGTTGTCCGTTATGCACGGCCAAACTATACACCCCACTAACACAAATCCCACGAAACACATTCCCCCAGACCACAAGGTACATACATAGCACAAAAAACCCATCTCCCTACCTTCCAACCCCCCCAAAAAACAGCCCCCCAAAACCCCCCATTGCCTCCCGTTCTGCGCTGGCCGCGAGCGCTGGAAAGAGGGAGAACAATCACGCAGGCGCACTCCAAGCCCCCTCCCAACCCCCCCCCCAACCCATCCCGTCACCCTCTCTCCCCACTCACCGGGACCTTCGCAGCCACACCGGCGGCGTCCTAACCGCCTCCTTGCCATCCTCACCCGTGCTCGCACATCCCCGGTCCCAGAGCAGCTCTGGGGCGCCGCACTACACTTCCCAGAAACCTCCGCATAAACCGGAAGTGGCCATGCGGGGCCTTCTGGGAAGTGTAGTCCAAAAGGCGGGACTTCCCGAAAGGGGCCTGACGCCACCCAGCACAGCCAAAAAGGGGCGGCCCGCGTACGACGCTGGCCATGCGCGGCAGGGCGGGAGGCAGGCCCGGAGATCGGCGATCCGCCCTCCGCCGTGTCCCCCGTGGTTCCAGCGGCCGCGCCTGAAAGAAGGTAAGCTCCCGGGCTTACCTTGCTTCACGCGCAGCCGCTGCAACCGCGGGGACACGGCAGAGGGCGGATCGCCGATCTCCGGCCTGCCTCCCCCGCCCTGCCGCGCATGGCCAGCGTCACCTGGGCCGCCCCCCTTATTGGGAGACAGAGAGGGAATGAGAGAGACAGAGGGGAGGCCTGAGAGAGAGGGGGGGAGAGAGGGGGGGGTGACACAGAGAGAAAGGGGGAGAGAAGGGGGAATCAGACAGCGAGAGGAGGGGGAGAGAGGGGGGGAAAGTGAAACAGAGAGAGAGGGGGAGGGGAGAGAGAAAAGGGGGGGAATCAGACAGAGGGGGAGAAAGTGTACATACACACACACATACATACACATAAACACACACACACATACATACACATACATACACAGACACACAGACAGATACATACACACACACATACATA
The DNA here is from genome assembly GCA_030556195.1 of Anolis apletophallus. Lineage (NCBI taxonomy): Eukaryota > Metazoa > Chordata > Lepidosauria > Squamata > Anolidae > Anolis > Anolis apletophallus. The sequence goes on from JARBWK010000016.1 coordinate 41,532,453, forward strand.
CACATACATACACAGCCACACACACACAAACATACACACACACATCCATACACATACACACACAAATACATACACACACAAATACATACACACACAAACACATATACATACAGACACACGCACATGCACACACATACATACACACACACCAACAGACACATACACATACAATCACACACACATACATACACACACACATACAGACACACAAACACACATACACATATATACACACACAAAACACATTGTCAAATCATTTCCAACCCTTACATACCCACACTTCCACACATCTCCTAAATAGGGCACAGCAACGCGTGCCGGGTTCAGCTAGTTATTGTTATAAAATTATTATACAACAATAATAAAAACCACTAAAATAAAATAATGCTTCCTTATAGTCCCCTTCTCTGGAGATCTTTATGCAGAGGCCAGGCAGGGGAGGCAAGCCAGGGGCCCTTAGGCGGGCCGGATAGAATCAGCCAAAGGGCCGCATCCGGCCCCCGGGCCGCGGTTTGCCCACCCCTGCTTTAAACTCTAAAGAATATTTCTTCCACGGACCAGCTGACTGCCAAACCCGCCGGTTTTTGAAAAGACTTTGTTCCCGCCATCAACGAGCGGCCTCAACGGAAGCCATGGGCCCTTTGTGCGCAGGGGATGCATGCAGACGGGCCTGCATAGGGCCACCCCGAGGATGTTGGGATACATAATTTTCCAAGGACTTCTGTGCGTTTGGACTCTCCTCTGGCTATTAGCAAAAATGACTTTTCTCTTATAGTTTTCCAAAGGACACAGATGGACTTTCCCCAAAGCATATGGATTTGATGCTTTTCAAGATCATATGGACTTTCTTTCTACTCTTGCGTATGAAATAATTATGAGATATTGGTAGTGAAACCCTCCCTTTCCGTGTAACCATTTTCCTGCATGTTTTCCCCTTCTCATATGTTTTTAAAATATGAAGGAATGCTACGTGAAAATGAGGAAAAATGGGGGGGGGGGGATCCCAAAGGAGGCTGGTGACAAGATCAGAGTGGGCATGCTTGACCCTTCCCGCACCCACCGTTTTTTCCTTTCTAACGTGAGCCTTATTATGGAAGGCCAGTTTGGGGCAAAGAGGGTTACGCACCCTCGCCTTCCCTTGCTGTTTCCTGTATAGTAAAACGGGATCCAGTAGGACAGGGGTGCTCACACTTTTTCAGCATGGGAGCTACTGATTAAAAAACCAAGTCCCAAAGATCACCCACCCAGAAATGTAAAACGTATAACTATTTTCTTATTTATTTATTTATATTTATTATTCATTTTTATGTACCGCTCCTTCCAGCAGGCTCGGGGCAGTTTACATAAAATGAAGTTATAAAACATCAACATTTCAATTTAATAACAACAATATAAAACAGAGCATAAAAATACATCCAACCACCCCATTTCTCTCACACTGCCATATTACCACATATATTATCAGCCAGAAAGTAAGACGAGAGGCTTTTGAACTGCAAGGCCATTTAATACTCAGCAAGGTAAACAAAGGGGCATGCAAAAATACATCCAACCACCCCATTTCTCCCACATTTCCATATTCCCCGAAGGACAGAGGGAGGAGGAGGAATCCAAAAGAGGGGGCCCTTTCTGCCTCTTGGACGCTGGAGCTTTTGGAGGCAGCGCGCGAGCAGGGAGCAGGGAGGAGCAACGACGGAGGGCTTCTTTGCAGCGTGCAGGGGCGTGTGAAGAGGACAAACTGCAAAAAAACTGGTCAGGGGCCTGAAGATCACCAGGATGAGGCCCAAAGATCACCCTGGTGATCCCGATCACCATTCTGAGCACCCCTGCAGTAGGATGTTTTTAAAGCCCCGGCGTAGATAGCTGAGAATTGAAACCAAAATGGGAGACGGTCACTGCATCGTTGAGGAATATACAGAGCCGCTTATATGGAGATGGCTGGCCCATATACAGGAGACTTTCAGTTCACCTAATCTCCCAAGCTACCAGCAAATATGTAACAATGGATCGGAACCATGCCATACCAATAACATTGTATGCTAGTGAAGGCGAGCCCCAGAAAGAGCCCATCTGCAACCTAATTGGTTTGACCTGCAGCAGGGAGTTCCAACGTTCCTGCACATGTGGTGCGGTATCTTTAAAGACAAAAGGCTGGGACTGAGCCTCCAAAGACCTCCAGCCATTTCTAGCCCTCTATTTTCATGCCTCACTTGACCTGAAACTTTGTAGCGCAGCTTAGATTAGGAACGCTCCACATCGCAACATTTTTCCTTTCCACAAAGATGCAAAGTGCCCCATTTTGGCTCCATTCCAATTTCATATTTTTCTCCGATTTATTCTAAAACGTTCTGCTACCTCGGTTTCCTTCCTCTGAACCCCTTCTAGGCCTCTATGCAATTCTTGAAAAGCCTTTGTTCCCGCCACCAGCAAGCGGCCTTTTAACGGACGCCCGAAGCCGTGGGCCCTTTGTGCACAAGGGCTGCATGAAGATGGGCCGACATGAGGCCGCCCAGAATGTGCTGGGAGATATAGTTTTCCAAGGACTTACGTGTGTTTGGACTCTCCTCTGGCTATTAGCAAAAAGGACTTTTCTCTTATAGTTTCCCCAAGGACACAGTTTCCCCAAAGCATATGGATTTGATGCTTTTCAAGATCATCTGGACTTGCATATGAAATAGTTATGACACATTGGTAGTGGTATTTCCCTGAAACCCTCCCCTTCCATGTAACCATTTTCCTGCATGTTTTTTCCCTTCCCATATGTTTTTCAAAATATGAAGGAATGCTACATGACCCAGCTGTTTGTTTTGAGATCAGGGTGACCACATTCCTGGCTGCACCCTCTAATCCAATCATTGGAACAATTTGCATGAGAGGACTCTTTCTGGTTTGGAGAGGTTTTTCTTTCTTTCCCTTCTCCCCATTTTTGAAAGACTCCTTTTGTTTCATAAACGCCGGACCCTCTGAGATTAGCCTCGTCCCGCGTTTATAGAACCTATGGAATAACTATCTATTCTATAAATGGGTTCACGTCATGTGATGTATACCTCAAACAAAGAAACCATACAACGCAGAAACACAATACTTGCCAACAGAAATAGGCCTCAAGCAAGGTACGTTTGTAGCAAAGAAACTTCCCCCTCCCCAAACCTAAAAGGCCCCCAAAACAACGAGTAAAAATAAAACTACATTTACCAGCATCCTCCGGGGCAGCCAAAGACTCACCCAGCCTCTACATTCCGAACAACATGATTGGCTGCCAATAAGGGCGGATTTGCATAACTGCTGCACTGGCCAGCCAACATGAAAATTCCGATCCATAGTAAACTGCCAAAACAGAATAAGGAAAAGGCCTGAGCCAATCCCCATAACAAACACCCAAATCACTTCCAACCGAAAAAGTCTGAGTATGTAAGGGTTGGAAATGATGTTACTTGGTGGGGTCATGGCTGTGTCGTTGTGGGTTGTTCTGGTGGGTGGGATGTTGAAGTCCTGTGGAGTTGTCGGTGTGTGGTGTTCCTGGCATTCTGCAGAGCTTGTGGATATACAATGTTTTTTGTCTTTCCGTTGGCTGTGTTGATGTAGAGGTTCTGTGGTTTCCCAACTCTGGAGCACGCTACGTAGAGTTGTCCGCGGGAGAAGCATTCTGTGTCAAGGTCTATGCCACAGATTTGTTGATGTAGTACCCATCTGCGCCATCCCAAAATATGATTGGGTACTGGAGGGCATCATAGCAGCGATGTGTTTCTGACACGGTGGTCAATTCAGAGTTTCTTCGCTGAAGTGCTATGTCTCTGGGTAGGAAGTGATCGCCGACCATGACGATGGCCACGTCATCGATAGTTGGAGCGTTGTATCTGCGTTCATGTTGCCCTTCAGGCTTTTTGTCGGGATGTATTATAATTCTGTGTGTGTCAGTAGGCATCTTGTCCAGAGCGGTCTTGAATAAGTGGACTAATTGATTGTGTTCATGAAGGAGGTGTTGTAGTTGTGCGATAATGGGTTTTTTAACTTTGGGGAAATGTGGCATCGTGTGTTGATTTCGGTGTCTTCATCACCAATGAAAAACATTTGAAGAAATTGATGTGCTCCCTCGGTGTTTGGGAGCAGGGAGCCAGCTCGGTGATAAATTTGTCCTTTGATTTTGAAAGTAGGCATGAATTGCGCACTTTCTATGTGAGCTCCAAATGATGTCATCTGGAAGCATGAGTTGTATTGTCTTATATAGCGGAGGAAGTGTTTTGATTCTGGAGTGTCTCCACTCAGCAAAGTCTGTAGTGGTTGTGGAGGAGTGGCAAGTGGTGGTAGAGAGACTTTACCGGCTAGGCAGCACATTCCCGGTGTTTCTGCTGGGTATTTCAGGGCTTTGCAGTGTGTGCAGATGTGCGTTAGGGTGCCAATGTCGGCCTCTGGCGCCATGCTGTAGTCTTCTGCAGCGTTGTATCTGACGGCTAGGCGGTGGAATTGGTTGTGGTGTTTTTGAAGTTTGTTTTCTGTGTTGCGACGTCGTTTTTCTGCGCTCCTTGCGCTGCTGTTGTGTTGCATTTCTGCGTCTTTGTTGTTCCTGGCTGCGCGCTTCTTCTTGTCGTGCAGTTCTTTGCATTTGGTTCTCAGCTGTGCGTCGTGCAGTGACCTGTTGTCTGTGTCTCTGCTGCGCAGTGTGTTTCTGTTCTGGCGTTTGTTCTGCCCTTTTGTGTTTGATGTATGTAGCGCTGTGAGTGTGTCGTCCGATGCTGTTATTTTTATAAGGCATGGCTTGTCTTTTGGGTCAGTTTATGTCTGTGTGGAAGGAAGGAATGGTTTTTGTTTGTGGTGTTTGTAGGTGTTGTGTGTACGGGGTCCTGTAAGGTTGGTGGGATGGGTTGTGATTGGAAGTTGTGTTGTGTTGTGTGGGTAGGAATTTGCTGGAGAATTGCTCCCTCAGAGTTTTGTTTTGGCAGTTTAACCCTCAAACACCAACTGAAATCTCTCAGCATTCTATCCTAGCCTTGGATGGCTCTTGCCAGCGTTGCTATGGTTACAGCAGTTATGCAAATCCGCCCTTATTGGCAGCCAATCATGTTGTTCAGAATGTAGAGGCTGGGTGAGTCGTTGGCTGCCCCGAGGATGCTGGTAAATGTAGTTTTATTTTTATTTGTTGTTTTGGGGGCCTTTTAGGTTTTGGGGGAGTTTCTCTGCTACAAACGTACCTTGCTTGAGGCCTATTTCTGTTGGCAAGTATTGTGTTTCTGCGTTGTATGGTTTCTTTGTTTGAGGTATACATCACATGACGTGAACCCATTTATATAATAGATATATAAACAAATTCCAAAAGGCAAGGGTTGACTTTGCCATTTTATATAAAGGAAACCATTGTATATTATGGGACTTTTGCATCCATGGATTTGGGTATCTCCAGTGCATGATGGAGCCAAATGCAGCACATAACAACAGCCCACTGTATATCGCTGTCATCCTGAGAGTGATGGGAGGTGTAGTCCCAGAGATACAGGCTAAGGACAGCTGCTCCAAAAACATCTGGGACTGGACGCCTCTAGCTTGGGGCATTGTGGGTAAAGATGAGGAGCCTGAATGGCCGCTCTGAATACAGGATTGTTCTCTGCTTGCCGCTTTGGGAAACCATCCATGGGGTTATCACAGCAGCAGCTATTCAGAGGCCCCCAAGGAGGCCGAGTGTGTTGGGAACATTGGCACTCGCTTCTCAAGTGGCATCCCATTTGGGACAAGTGAGCGCCTACACAAAAGCCCCTTTGTGTGGGGAAGGGGTGGATTGGGAGGCCGCACCCCATGCAGTCCCCTTCCTTCCCCGTTTCTCACCTTAAAATGCAAAATAAGGGAGCCATTGAAGCAGCATTCACTTCCAGAATAATGCAAACGGTCAGCATTATTAGGGGTTGAATTGAGGCCGCAAGGGGCATCCTTTCCTGTTTCCCAAGATTGTACAATGAATGTGGTTTGATACCAGTGCTACGCAACCTTGGGAGTTGCAGTTTTATACGGTCTTGAGCCTTTCCTGCCAAACAGAGCTGGGGGCTTAGCAAACTACAACTCCCAGGATCTCATAGCATTGAGCCTAGTTGTTCAAGTGGTGTCAAAGTGTAGTAATATAATATAATAATCTTTCTTCGCGAATGACTCATCCCACGCTTTCTACAAGCGCATTGATGATTCGGAGGTTGTGAAGGCGAGCCCCAGAAAGAGCCCAACTGCATCCTAATTGGTTTGACCTCCAGCAGGGAGTTCCGATGTTCCTGCACATGTGGTCTGGCATCTCTAGCACCAAAGGCTGGGATTTGGCATCAAAAGACCTCCAGCCATTTCTACCTCTCTGTTTTCTTGCCTCACTTAACCTGAAGCCATGGACTTTTTGTGCACGGAGTTGCATGCGGACAGGCCAACAGGGGCAGGCCCTGAGCGGTTTGGGAGACATAGTTTTCCAAGGATTTTCGTGTATTTGGACTCTCCTCAGGCTATTAGTGAAAAGGACTCATTTCTTATAGTTTTCCCAAGGAGACAGATGGACTTTCCCCAAAGCATATGGATTTGATGCTTTTCAAGATCATATGGACTTTCTTTTCACCCCTTGCATATGAAATAATTATGAGATATTGGTGATATTCCTCTGAAACCCTCCTATGTAATTTTCCTGCATGTTCTCCCCCTCCCCATGTGTAAAATAATATGAACGAATGCTACGTGACCCAGCTGTTTGTTTTGAGATTAGGGTGACCACATTCCTGACTGCACCCTTTAATCCAATCATTGGAACAATTTGCATGACAGAGGACTCTTTCTGGTTTGGAGAAGGTTAACTCCCTTCTCCCCATTTTTGAAAGACTCCTTTTGTTTCATAAACACTGGACCCTCTGTGATTAGCCTCGTCCCGCTTTTATAGAACGTATGGCATAACTATATTTCATATTCCATAACCGGCTGTCACTGCTGGCCTCTGAAACCAGCACATGGCTACAGTTATTTCATTTGTTTACCATCCAGAAGGTTGGAACTCTCATGGATAAAAATCTGCATATGGCCCTTTGTCAATAAGGAAGGGTCGTTAAGAACATTTCCTGTTTCTCACCAAGAACAAAAGAATTCCTTTGGCCTGAAAGGTCAAAGCCTCGGATCTTCATTAACATATGGACATGATCTAATCAAGATAACTCCAGCTGCTCTTTGTTTTGACAGAACACAGAACTGGCCTCACCCTTTAAACCAAAGGTTCGTCTGTCGGGGCCTAGCAAGCTTGGACGGTGGCAGTGAGGTCCTCAGGTCGTAGGTTTGGTTCGGGTTTCCTTCTCTAGATGGTTGACCTTACAGAGTTAGACGAGCACCATCTGCCCGGGTTTGAAATCAGAGTTTGCCTTCTCCTAGGATGGCCAAAAGGCTAGAGAGAGAGCCCATCCTGCCCATTGACGCTCTTTGCCAGACCCTTCTGTTGTGACCTGTCTGGCATGGGAGGCCCTACCGGTGGCTATTATGCCACCGCCAGCATAGCTCACAACTTCATTAGGGTACGCAAGCCTCTCCCCCACAACAAGGGGGTGCCAACAGAGAGGGATATAATAATAATATATGATATAATATAATGTTGTATTACATTATAATGTAATATAATGTGATATATTATAATGTCAATATATTGTATTGTATTATAATATAATAATTGTAATACAATGTAATGTATTATTTTATAATAATAACTAGCTCTACCCGGCACGCTTTGCTGTGCCCTATTTAGGAGATGCGAGAAAGTCTGATTATGTAAGGGTTGGAATTGTTGTTAGTGAATTGGGTGTTTTATGTTTGTGACTCAGCTCTTTGCCTGCAGTCCTTCGGGTTTGACTTGAAAGTGTTGGAGGAGGCTCATATGACAGTTTGTTATGGGTCGGAATGTTCATGTTGGCTGGCCAGTACAGCAGTTATGCAAATCCGCCCTTATTGGCAGCCAATCATGTTGTCAGAATGTAGAGGCTGGGGGAGTCTTTGGCAGCCCCGGAGGATGCTGGGAAATGTAGTTTTTTTTACTCGTTGTTTTGGGGGCCTTTTAGGTTTTGGGGGGGAAAGTTTCTTTGCTACAAACGTACCTTGCTTGAAGCCTATTTCTGTTGGCAAGTTTTGTGTTTCTGCGTTGTAAGCTTTCTCTGTTTCAGGTAGTCTTCACATGACGACTATTCCTTTATATATATAGATAAATCATATCTTATATTATATTATAATGTCAATACATTATAATATAATAAATATAATGTAATGTAGTATAAGGTAGTTATGATATAATATAATATGAGATTGGTATAATATATTGTATATCTCTCAGCATTACTTCGCGAATGAAGCTTCTTAGGAAGGACTCATCCCACGCTTTTTACAAGCGCGTTGATGACTAAAAAGGCCAATCTGAGATAGGCAAGTCTGGTTGCAGAAAGCACCTTGGGTGATGTTGTTTCCAAGTTGCGGTTCTTTCTGCGTTGTCGTTTCTCTTTGAGACCCATTCGGCGTGTCTTCTCGAAAGAGGCTGCAGCATCGTGGATAGTGCGTCTCCATGCCTTCCGATGTGAGGCCAGGGTGGACCATTGTTGGTGATCAATCTGGCCGAGCCTGAGGTGTTGTTTCACGGAGTCCTTATATCTCTTTTTGGGGGCGCCTCTCTTCCGCTGACCCGTGGCGAGTTCACCATAGAGTAGTATATTTGGGAGGTGGTGGTCCTCCATCCTAGAGACGTGCCCTGCCCCGTGCAGCTGTGTTCTCAGTAGCATGGCCTCAATGCTGGTGACCCCTGCTTGCTCAAGGACAGCAACATTCGGCCCAGTGTATATTTAGGATTGTGCGAAGACAGCGCTGATGAAAGCGTTCGAGGAGTCGTAGGTGTTGGCGATAGGTGAGGCATGTTTCAGACTCATAGAGGAGAATAGACAGTACGTTAGCTCTGTACACACTGATTTTGGTGCTTTGCCTCAGGTGCTTGTTGCTCCAGGCCCTTTTGTGAAGCCTTCCGAATGCACTCTATGCCTTTGCTAATCTGTGATTGATCTCTTTGTCAATCTTGGCGTCTGAAGAGATGATGCTTCCCAGGGAGGTGAACTGCTGAACAGACTTACGCACAGATTTGCCTATGCTGACGTGGGGATGATGGTGTTCTTCCTGTGGTGCGGGCTGGTAGAGGACTTCCATTTTCTTCAGGCTGACTTCCAGCTCAAACAGCTCTGCAGCTGTTGCAAAGCAGGATGTGAGGCGCTGCAGAGCCGCTTCTGAATGGGTGACAAGGGCGGCATCGTCAGCAAAAAGCAGCTCACAGACTAGATAGTTGAGAGTCTTAGTGCGAGCCCTCAGACGGCTTAAGTTGAACAAGCTGCCATCAGTACGATAGCGTATATATATGCCGTCTTCTTCTTTGAGGTCTGCCGTAGGAATAATACTATTTGGCAACACTCTCATCCTTTGTTGTTGTGAGCCAATAAGCACCCATTGCAAGACCTGGGATCCTGCGGAAAATTACAACATTATCTGAGCATAATGTTTGCTCATAAGGATTCATGGCATCTTGATTAACGGGTAAAATACTAATGAAACTAAATAGGGGCGAAAGAAAAGGCTACATTCAGACCTGTTGTTATCTCCGAAGCCTGGGTATCTTGCAACCTTCCTTTGACCCTGTGTAAACAGTCCTATCTTAAGTCAACAACACCCAAAGACCTGTAAAGGCAATAGATCCCCAAACAAGAGATACTTTCCCTTTCCATTCGGGCCAGGTCACTCCGTTCTCTTTAACCTGCCAACTGGGGGAAAGTGTTGCAGTGTCAGAAGAGTCAAACTTCAGCATGCATGTTGCAGCAACAGTTTGATTCATGTTTGGGTGCCTTCAGGTCACCAAAGGAGATAGGGGAGTGACCACTTGTATTTCAGAGGGGTTTCTTGGGCCAGGAATACTCAGAAGGGATTTTGCCAGTTTCTTGCTCCGAAATAGAGCCCAAGCCCTCTGCTATGCATCGGGGATCACCCATCCAGGTATTAACCAGGACCGATTCTGCTTAGCTTCCCAGACCATTTGGGCATCTGGCGCCCTTTTGGATATTTACTATTTGGTATTTTATCACTATGGAGACTGGGGGTTGGGAATCCGGGGGGGGGGGGGGGATCATGAAGGGGTGTCAAAAGGGTTGCCAAACACCACCAGAAAACCCAGTATTTTCTGTTGGTCTTGACTGGGGTTCTGTGTGGGAAGTTTGGCCCAATTCTGTCATTGATGGGGATCAGAATGCAACGAAAACTTCCAAATGTCAAGATCTATTTTCCCCAAACACCACCAATGTTCACATTTGGGCATATTGAGGATTTGTGCCAAGTTTGGTCCAGATCAGGGGTGGGCAATTATTTTTTCCAAGGGGCCACACGAGAGCCAAAACATATTATGGAGGGCCGCACCTAAAGGCTGAACTACATTCTAATCTACATTATTTATTTACTATATTTACTATATATTATACATCATTAATATTAACATATTAATAGATCAAGATTCATATATTATTAGTATTCATATCATAATTATCATATTATAGTATACATATAGACATTATAATATATTGAAATTATAATATAATATAACATTATATTATTTATTATATTATTATTATAAAATAATAATAAAAACCACTAAAATAAAATAAAATGAAATTCAAGAAGACAAGGTGCGAACCAAGACGGAGGCTGACATCCTAAAGAGAGGAAGGATCCCAAGATGGAATGGCCCAATGCACCCAGCCCAGAGGAGGATGAAGCGGACCCAGCCGCTACCGCAGCAGAGGAGAGCAGAGCAGCAGACGATCGGAGCCTGCAGGCCTCCGCCTGCTCTCACCCCCAGCCGTTCCCCAGCTGATCGCCCTGCCATGGAGTGCCTGCCATCCCGGCTTTGGAGTGCCTGCCATCCTGGGAGGCGATCTGGGCCTGCAGCGGGAGCAGTTGGCAAGCTGCAGCGGGTGATTGCCCTGGCGAACCAGAAGATGATCAATTCTTCTGGGTCACCACGGCGATCAGCCGCTGCAGGTCGCCGACTGCTCCCGCTGCAGGCCCGGATCGCCTCACGGGATGACAGGCACTCCAAAGCCGTCGCTCCTCCGATTGTTCTCCAGAGTGGTGGGCTGTCTGCTGACGCAGGCCCCATAGACCGCCATGGGATGGCGACAGCGGCACCCTTTCCTCTTGGCCCCGCCCCAGACGCCCTTCTCCCTGGGCCAGACAGAATTGGCTGCTGGGCCACATCTGGCCCGCAGGCCGTAGGTTGCCCAAGTCTGGTCTTGGGGGTTCTGTGTGGGACGTTTGGCCCAATTCTGTCGACAGAGCTCAGAATACTCTTTGCTTGTAGGTGAACGATACATTCCAGCAACGACAACTTCCAAATGTCAGGGTCTATTTCCCCCAAACAACACCAATTTTCACATTTGGGCATAATGAGGATTCGTGCCAAGTTTGGTCCAGATCCATCACTGTTTGAGTCCACAATGTTCTCTGGATGTAGTTGAACTACAACTCCAAAACTCAGGCCTATCAAACCATTCCAGTATTTTCTGTTGGTCATGTGTGCCAAGACTGGCTCAATTCCATCCTTGGTGGAGTTCGGAATGTTCTGATTGTAGGTGAACTATAAATCCCAGCAATTACAACTCCCAAATGACAAAATCAATATCCCCCACAACCCTACCAGTGTTTGAATTTGGGTGTATTGGGTATTTGTGCCAAATTTGGCCCAGTGAATGAAAATACATCCTGCATATCAGATATTTACATGACTATTCATAACAGTAGCAACGAAAATCATGTTATGGTTACGGGTCACCACAACATGAGGAACTGTATTAAGGGGCCATGGCATGCGGAAGGTTGAGAAACACTGATTTAATTTTTTTAAAAAAAATTATGACTGTGTCTCTAATACAGTGTTTCCCAACCTTTTTTGAGCCACGGCACACTTTTAACATTAAAAAAATCCGGGAGCACACCACCAACCAAAATGACACAAAATGACACTCTAACACAGTAAAGAACGGCTGGGGGCTGGTGGCCTGCTGGGAGCAGCTGCTGGGAGTGCCGAAGCCGGGGAGGGGGAGGAGCCAGGCCATGCCATGCCCCGCCCCCTCCCCCCAGCTTCGGTTCTTTCACAGCTTCTCCAGCCTTGAGGGGGCAGTCCCAAGCCAACGGTGGCAGAGCACTGTCTCCTCAAGGCTGGAGAAGCTGTAGGAGAGCTGAAGCCGGGGGAGGGGGAGCCAGGCCGCACCATGTCCCACCCCTCCCCCTGGCTTCAGCTCTCCCACAGCTTCTCCAGCCTTGAGGGGGCAGTCCCAAGCCAACGATGGCAGAGCACTGTCTCCTCAAGGCTGGAGAAGCTGTAGGAGAGCTGAAGCCAGGGGAGGGGGCGGAGCCAGGCCACACCATGTCCCACCCCTCCCCCCGGCTTCAGCTCTCCCACAGTTTCTCCAGCCTTGAGGGGGCAGTCCCAAGCCAACGGTGGCAGAGCACTGTCTCCTCAAGGCTGGAGAAGCTCCCAAGCCAACGAAGGCTGAGAAGCTGGGGAGAGCTGATGGAGCCAGGCCGCACCATGTCCCACCCCTCCCCTGGCTTCAGCTCTCCCACAGTTTCTCCAGCCTTGAGGGGGCAGTCCCAAGCCAACGGTGGCAGAGCACTGTCTCCTCAAGGCTGGAGAAGCTGTAGGAGAGCTGAAGCCGGGGAAGGGGGCGGAGCCAGGCCGCACCATGTCCCACCCCTCCCCCTGGCTTCAGCTCTCCCACAGCTTCTCCAGCCTTGAGGGGGCAGTCCCAAGCCAACGGTGGCAGAGCACTGTCTCCTCAAGGCTGGAGAAGCTGTGGGAGAGCTGAAGCCGGGAGGGGGCGGAGCCATGCCGTGCCATGCCCCGCCCCCTCCCCAGCTTCAGCTCTCCCACAGTTTCTACAGCCTTGAGAGGGCAGTGCGAGCGAGGGACAGGAGTCATGGCTCCCATCCCCGGCGCCGCACTCCGCCATGACTTCCGCCATGACTCTCGGCCCTCGCTCGCTGAAGCCGCGTGGAGGAGGAGCCGGAGCGGTGAATGGGCTTCAGTGGGCGGGGCTCCTCCGCGCGGCTTCAGCGAGCGAGCGAGGGCCGAGAGTCATGGCGGAAGTCATGGCGGATTGGAGGCTGGCTGGGGAAACGGCCGAAGAAGGCGGTACCCCCTTCTTCTTTTTCTTCGCCAACGCCCGGCCCTTCCTCCCAAGCAGCAGGAGTTCGGCAGGAGGAGGGGGAAGGAAGAGGGGCAGAGAGCTTTTCTCGCGGCACAGCAGGCGGTTCGTCACGGCACACTACTGTGTCGCGTCACAGCGGTTGGGAAACAGTGCTCTAATATATATTTTCACAATGTTGTACCTGCCTTGAGGACAGGCAGTTTAACAACAGCAGCAGCAGCAGCGTTTTTGCCATTATTCGGGCCTTACCTTTTATATATTGCATTTTGCCCAAATCTGGGACTCCTGGTGGGTTACAATGTAAAAAATACCCCTGTTGTTGTTATCGTATGCCTTTTGCATCTCAATGGCTTCTCTCATTGTGCTACACCTTTTCTCTGTTTATTTGGGTGAAAAACATTTCTCCTTATTCCAAACCATCCACTTAGTTACATTTGTTTCTGAAATCCTTCCTAGCACTGAAATGTGCAACTAAGTATAAGATAATATCTAAGGTCCCTTCTATGCTGCTATATAAAGTCCAGACTGCCTGTTTTGAACTGGATTATATGGCAGTGTAGACACATATAATCCAGTTCCAAGCAAAGAAAGTGGATTATCCACTTTGATTTCGGTGTGTGTCAGGAGCAACTTGATAAACTGCAAGTTGCTTCTGGTGTGAGAGAATTGGCCGTCTGCAAGGACGTTGCTTAGGGCAGTGTTTCCCAACCTTTTTTGAGCCGCGGCACACTTTTAACATTAAAAAAATCCGGGGGCACACCACCAACCAAAATGACACCAAATTACACTCTAACAAGTAAGGTTGGTGGCCTGCTGGGAGCAGCTGCTGGGAGTGCCGAAGCCGGGAGGGGTGGAGCCAGGCTGTGCCATGCCCGCCCCCTGCCCACGGCTTCACCTCTCCCAGCAGCTGCTCCAGCCTTGAGGGGCAGTGCCAAGCCAGCGGTGCCAGAGCCAGCACAACGCTGGCTTGGTACTGTCCCCTCAAGGCTGGAGCAGCTGCTGGGAGTGCCGAGCCGGGAGGGGGCAGAGCCAGGCCGCGCCATGCCCGCCCCCTCCCCAGCTTCAGCTCTCCTACAGAGGAGCATGAGCGGTGGACGGGCTTAAGTGGGCGGGGCTCCTTCTCCACGCGGCTTCAGCGAGCGAGGGGCGAGAGTAATGGTGGGAGTCATGGCGGATTGCAGGCTGGCTGGGGAAATGGCCAAAATAGGCGACGCCCCGGTCCCTTTTTTTGTCGCCACTGCCCGGCCCTTCCTCCTCCCCCCAGCAACAGGAGTTCGGCAGGAGGGGGGGGGAAGGGGGCAGAGAGCTTTTCTCGCGGCACAGCAGGAGGTCTGTCACGGCACACTACTGTGCCACGGCACACTGGTTGAGAAAGACTGAGTTATGGCAGTCTTTCTCAACCAGTGTGCCATGGCACACTAGTGTGCCGTGACGGAGCTCCTGCTGTGCCGCGAAAAAGCTCTCTGCCCCCTTCCTCCCCCTTCCTGCCGAACTCCTGCTGCTTGGGGAGGAGGAGGAAGGGCCGGGCAGTGGCGAAGAAAAAAGGAGGGACCAGGGTGCCGCCTCCTTCGGCCGTTTCCCAGCCAGCCTCCAATCCGCCATGACTCCCACCATGACTCGCCCTTGCTCGCTGAAGCCGCGTGGAGAAGGAGCCCCGCCCACTGAAGCCCGTTCACCGCTCATGCTCCTCTGTAGGAGAGCTGAAGCTGGGGAGAGGGGGCGAGGCATGGCGCGGCCTGTAGGTGAGCTGAAGCTGGGGGGAGGGGGCAGGGCATGGTGCGACCTGGCTCTGCCCCCTCCCCCGGCTTTGGCACTCCCAGCAGCTGCTCCAGCCTTGAGGGGACAGTGCCAAGCCAGCATTGTGCTGGCTCTGCCACCGCTGGCTTGGCACTGCTCCCTCAAGGCTGGAGCAGCTGCTGGGAGAGGTGAAGCCAGGGGTAGGGGCGGGGCATGGCTCCGCCCCTTCCCTGGCTTCGGCACTCCCAGCAGCTGCTCCCAGCAGGCCACCAACCGTCAACCATTCTTTGCTGTGTTACAGTGTCATTTTGGTTGGTGGTGTGCCCCAGGATTTTGCAAATGTAAAAAGTGTGCCGCGGCTCAAAAAAGGTGGGGAAACACTGACCTACAAGACCCCACACTCCCACCCCCCCGCCTGCCCTCGAGCCAGGCATGTAGTCAGGGGGGGCTAAGGGGGCTTCAGCCCCCCCGAAATTCTCAGGGTGGTCCTCGAAAAGGCCTTACTGGTACATTATTTAAACTGTTATGTTTATTCATATCATGATCTGATCACCATGCTCATTATATCCCACATTCATGGGGTTATTGGGATAACAATACAAAAGGTTTGCTAGGGTAGACCCTCTTCCACCCAGTCTCAGCCCCCCCGAACCAAACTCAGCCCCTTCCCCCCGAATCAAAATCCTGGCTACGGCCCTGCCTCGAGCCCTGCCCTTGGCTACAGGTTGCTTCCAAGGACTCCACCAGAGAGCAGCAGCCAAGTTTCCCAAGTTCCTGCCCAGGGGTGGGTGACCCGGAGGCGACAACAAGGCCCCCTTGTTGCGCCGCCTTGGCCACGCCAATCCGCGACTAGGAAGGGCCACTTGTGGAGGGGGGGCAGGAGGCAGAAAGGGGCGAGGAAGGCAAGGAGGGGAGGAGGAGGAGGCGGAGTGTCCCTCCCAGAAAGAGGGGGGGGGGAGAGAGAAAGCCAGCCGCCCTCGGAAGAGCCGCCTTCGCAAGGGCGGGGACAGGAGCCGAGCGGCAGCCAATCGGAGCCCCCTCCCTCCCCCATCCCCTCCAGATGCAAGCCCCCCCCTCTCTCCAAGGGCTGCTCCCCTCGGCTCTTAGCTTGGCTGGCTTTGCACGCGGTTGCCTTTGGCGCGGGTCTTGGGTTCCTGCCTGGATTGGAAGCCCCTTGGAGCCGAGGAGGAGGAGGAAGGGGAAGAAGGGGAGGAAGAGGAGGAGGAGGAAGAGGAAGAAGAAGAGAGGAAGGCGCAGGAGGAGCGCAAAGGGCAAAGCGCAACGCGCGCAGCCACCCGGGCAGGTGGCCTCGCGGGCTTTCTCTTTCCCTTCTTCCACTCACTCCATCACCCGGGCAGCAGCAGCAGCAGCAGCAGGTATTATGACGTCATCACCATCATCATGAGTGTGACTATTGGGGTGTCCGATGCTTCCAGGAGCCTTGAGTTCAAGAGCAGCCTGTCGCCTTGAAGGAGCAGGGCCAGCGTCTCTCTCTCTCTCTCTCTCCACCCGGCCGTTCCCCGACTTCCTTTGGCTCCCTGGGCTGCCTGGCCACCTCCCAGAAGCATGCTCTCCTGACCTTTCGCCCCCATCTGTGGCAGGCATCCTCACAGGTTGGGAGGACTGTTGGAAACTCGGCAAGTCAGGTAACTCTGGTTTGCTTGAGGCAAGTGTGAATGTTGCAAATGGCCACCTTGATTAGCACTGAATGGCCTTGCAGCTTCAAAGCCTGGCTGGTCGCTGACACGCAGGCAAGAGTTCTTTCTTCCACCCCAGATAGATAGATAGATAGATAGACAGATAGACAGATATCTGGGGTGGAAGAAATAACTCTTGTCTGCTTGAGGCAAATGGCCACTTTGATTAGCATTCAATGGCCTTGCAGCTTCAAAGCCTGGCTGGTCGCTGACACGCAGACAAGAGTTCTTTCTTCCACCCCAGATAGGTAGATAGATAGATAGACAGATAGACAGATATCTGAGGTGGAAGAAATAACTCTTGTCTGCTTGAGACAAATGGCCACTTTGATTAGCATTCAATGGCCTTGCAGCTTCAAAGCCTGGCTGGTCGCTGACACGCAGACAAGAGTTCTTTCTTCCACCCCAGATAGGTAGATAGACAGATAGACAGATATCTGGGGTGGAAGAAATAACTCTTGTCTGCTTGAGGCAAATGGCCACTTTGATTAGCATTCAATGGCCTTGCAGCTTCAAAGCCTGGCTGGTCGCTGACATGCAGACAAGAGTTCTTTCTTCCACCCCAGATAGGTAGATAGATAGATAGATAGATAGACAGATAGACATATCTGGGGTGGAAGAACTAACTCTTGTCTGCTTGAGGCAAGTGTGAATGTTGCAAATGGCCACCTTGATTAGCATTGAATGGCCTTGCAGCTTCAAAGCCTGGCTGGTCGCTGACATGCAGACAAGAGTTCTTTCTTCTGTCTGTCTGTCTGTCTATCTATCTATCATCTATCTATCTATCTATCTATCTATCTATCTATCTGGGGTGGAAGAAAGAACTCTTGTCTGCATGTCAGCGACCAGCCAGGCTTTGAAGCTGCAAGGCCATTCAGTGCTAATCAAGGTGGCCATTTGCCACATTCACACTTGCCTCAAGCAGACAAAAGTTCTTTCTTCCACCCCAGTATCTATCTATCTATCTATCTATCTATCTATCTATCTATCTATCTATCTATCTATCTATCTATCTATCTGGGGTGGAAGAAAAAACTCTTGTCTGCATGTCAGCATCCAGCCAGGCTTTGAAGCTGCAAGGCCATTCAGTGCTAATCAAGGTGGCCATTTGCAACATTCACACTTGCCTCAAGCAGACAGGAGTTATTTCTTCCACCCCCACATTTATATAAACCTCACTCGCCTCAATGTTGCTGTCACCTGAGATTGCAACATCGATTATTATTATTATTATTATTATTATTATTCCTGCCAACCTAGCAATTCAAAAACATGCAAATGTGAGTAGATAAATAGGTACTGCTTTTGCAGGAACAGCGCCAGGCCCAGATTAACCCCTTTTGGCGCCCTAGGCTACACTTTGGAATTACGCCCCCAAACCAATGTCTACCTCACCCCCCCTCCTCCTCCTCGCAGCGCGCCCTCCTTCCTTGACTAGAGGAAGGAGGGTGCGAGGAGGATGCAGCGGAGGGAAGCCCCGCCCCCAGGTCCGCTGCCAGGCATGTGCAGCAGAGGGCGCGAGCGCCTCTGCCTCCTCCGCCATGTTCCGGGGTGCCGCGCATGCCCGGCAGCAGTCCCGGGGGCTTCCCTCCTCCTCCTTGCACCCCCCTTCCTTGACAAGGGGGCAGGGGTGATAGCGAGGGGTGGCGCCATTCCCTCCTCCCCCGCCTCCTCGCAGTGCTCTCCCCCCACCCTCCCCCGAGAGAGAGAGAGAGAGAGAGAAATCATGTGCGCATTGCGGTTTTGTTTCAATTTTTTTTTGGTCTGTGTGAACTGCGCCCCCCTTGGCTTGTGCCCCTAGGCCATGGCCTAGTGTGGCCTTATGGGTAATCCGGGCCTGAACAGCGCTCCACGCAGTCATGCTGGCCACATGAGAGGTGTCTATGCTCTTTAGCTTAGCAATATCGATGAGCACAAACCCCAGAGTTGGACAAGACTAGACTTAATGTCAAGGGGAAACCTTTACGTTTGCATTATTATTATTATTATTATTATTATTATTATTATGGAGAGCTGGGGCTGAGCTTCCTCTCTTAGCCCCAGCTCCTGCCAACCTAGCAATTCGAAAACATGCATATGTGAGTAGATCAGTAGGTACTGCTTCTGCGGGAACAGCTCTCCATGCAGTCCTGCTAGCCACATGAGAGGTGTCTATGCTCGCACCAAACCCCAGAGTTGGACAAGACTAGACTTAATGTCAAGGGGAAACCTTTAGCTTTAGCTTATTATTATTATTATTATTATTATTATTCTGGAGAGCTGGGGCTGAGCTCCTGCTCTTAGCCCCAGCTCCTGCCAACCTAGCAATTCGAAAACATGCAAGTGTGAGTAGATCAATAGGTACCGCTTCTGCGGGAACAGCGCTCCATGCAGTCATGCTGGCCACATGAGAGGTGTCTACGCTCTTTAGCATAGAAATGGCGATGAGCATGAAACTCCATAGTTGGACAAGACTAGACTTAATGTCAAGGGGAAACGTTTACCTTATTATTATTATTATTATTATTATTATTATTATTATTGGAGAGAGCACACCAGCTCTCGTTTCTGAGATAGAGTTATCCTGGTTTAACATTAAAAAAAATCCTGGGGCACACCACCAACCAAAATGACACAAAATGACACTCTAACACAGTCATACGTATAGTTAATATGTTTTTAAATGTATTTATACACTCAGTGTGAAACCTGGGCCTGTTTCCATGAACACAACATAGATATCCTGGCAGGAATGAACTCTCATTCCTGAACTCTCATTATCAACAGAAAGTACTGAAAGGCTTTGCTTGGGAATCGACCTTGAGTTTTGGAGTTGTAGTTCACCTACATCCAGAGAGCACTCTGGACTCAAACAATGATGGATCTGGACCAAACTTGGCAAGTGGGACCCTCAGGCAGTAGAGCAGGCCTAGGGCCGCCAACAAGCCCAGGGTCCGGCCCAGGGTCCCGCCGCCAGCCTCAGTCGTTCCCATTTCCACGGGTAGCAGCTCACGGGCGAAAGGGGTGGCGGGGGAGAGGGAGAAGGCAGCAATTCCCCGTCTCTGGCGCCGCTCTCCGCCATGACTCTGGCCCCTCGCTCGCTGAGGTTGCGCGGAGGAGGAGGAGCATGAGCGCTGGATGGGCTTCAGCCCCACCCACTGAAGCCCATCCACCGCTTATGCTCCTCCGCGCAACCTCAACCAGCGAGGGGCCAGAGCCATGGCGGAGAGCGGCGCCAGAGACGGGGAATTGCTGCTTCTTCCACCCCTCCCCGTGAGCTCCCCCGCCACCCCTTTCTCCCTGTGAGCCCCAGATGATTTGCTGTGGCTCACTGTGATGGGATCCTGGGGCTAGTTTCACAAGGGGTTAAGCCAGTGGTTCTCAACCTGTAGGTCCCCAGATGATTTGCTGTGGCTCACTGTGGTGGGATCCTGAGAGTTGTAGTTTCACAAGGGGTTAAGCCAGTGGTTCTCAACCTGTAGGTCCCCAGATGATTTGGCCTTCAAGTCTCAAATCCTGGTATACTTGCTGGGATTTCTGGGAGTTGTAGGCCAAAATACCCGGGGATTCACAAGTTGAGAACCTTCTCTGACTAGGAGTGCGGGTCCCTCACCAAACTATAACTCCCATGATTCCATTGCATTGAGCCAGTGCAATTAAATCAGTTTCTTTTTTTTAAATATATTTAAAATATTTTTTTAAAAATATATATTTATAATTCAATCGGTTTCAAACTGCATTAACTCTATAGTGCAGATGCACCTTAGATGAAGATGGGGAAAAGGTTCCTTATCAAGAAATAGGAATAGTGGACAATGCAGAAATCTCAGGGTTCCATGCCAAACAACATTCATTCTGCGTTCTAGACCAGCGTTTCTCAACCTGGGGGTCTGGACCCCTAAGGGGGTCATGAGGGGGGTTCAAAGGGGTCACAGTTGTCTGTGAACTATAAATCCCAGCAACTACAACTCCCAACTGTCAAGGTCTATTTTCCCCAAACTTCACCAGTGTTCACATTTGGGCATATTGAGTATTTGTGCCAAGTTTGGTACAGATCCATTGGTCACGTCTTCCTCCCTCCCTCCTCCCCTCCTGAACACGCTCACGCTGCCCCCTCGGATCAAAATGGCGGCAGAAACGGCTGTGTAGAAGAAAAAGTAAGTGTTCGGCAGGAGGGGGAAGGAAGGGTGCGAAGGGGGAGGAAGAGGTTTCTGTCGAAAGCTGGCATGGGCAAACTTGGACCTTCCAGGTGTTTTGGACTCCAACTCCCACCATTCCTAGCAGCCTGAGGCCCTTCCCCCTCAGCCACAGCCACTAAGCAGGAAAGGGCCTCAGGCTGTTAGGAATGGTGGGAGTTGGCGTCCAAAGCACCCAGAGGGCCCAAGTTTTCCCATGCCTGTTTGAGGGACCTTAAAGTGGTGAGCCTCCTTCCATCATTGTAATTCTGGATAGAAAACAAACAACAACATAACATGACATTGTTTGAGTCCACAGTGCTCTCTGGGTGTAGGTGAACTACAACTTCCAAACTCAAGGTCAATTCCCAAGCAAACCCTTTCAGTACTTTCTGTTGGTAATGAGAGTTCAATAGGCCAAGTTTGGTTCAATTCCATTGTTGCAAGAGTTCAGGATGCTCTTTGATTGTGTGTTAACTATAAATCCCAGAAAATGTAACTCCCAAATGTCAAGGTCTATTTCCCCCAAACTCCATCTGTGTTCACATTTGGGCATATTGAGTATTCATGCCAAGTTTGGTCCTGATCCAACGTTGTTTGAGTGCTCTCTGGATATCTCTCGGCATTACTTCGCGAACGAAGATTCAGGAAGGACTCATCCCACGCTTTTTACGCTTTGTAGTTCAACTCCAAAACCCAAGGTCAATGCCCACCAAACTCTTATAGTATTTTCTCTTGGTTACGGGAGTTCTGTGTGGGAAGTTTGATTCCATTCCATCATTGCTGGAGTTCAGAATGCTCTTTGATTGCGGGTGAACTATAACTCCCAGCAACTACAACTCCCAAATGACAAGATCAATTTTTTGACTCATGGTCCCTCCTTGGGTTAGTATTGGTATGTTTTGTGGCCAAATTTGGCAGCAATTTGTTCAGTGGTTTTTGAGTTAGGTTAATCCCACAAATGAAGATTACATTTATTTATATATATATATATATATATATATATATATATATATCGAGAGAGAGAGCGCGCACAACAGCGCAGGCAGAAAAGCAAACATCACAGGGAAGCATGTCTGTGTAGGAGGGTGAACATTAGGAAGAACTTCCTGACTGTGAGAGCTGTTCAGCCGTGGAACTCTCTGCCTCAGAGTGTGCTTCCGTATGGCTGCTCACTTTCCAGCCGGCTTCCCTGAGGACCGGGTATGTTTCTCTTGGTTATGGGAGTTCTGTGTGGGAAGCTTGTATCCTGCCAGGATAGCTATGGTGTGTTCACGGAAACAGGCCCAGGTTTCACACAGAGTGTATAAATACATTGAAAAACATATTAACTATATGTATGACTGTGTTAGAGTGTCATTTTCTGTCATTTTGGTTGGTGGTGTGCCCCAGGATTTTGCAAATGTAAAAAGTGTGCCGCGGCTCAAAAAAGGTTGAAAAGCACTGGCTCAGATGCCCTTCCTCTTTTGCAGATTTCCTGAGCCTCCGAGAGCACCTGAAGCCCGGCCCTTTCCTCGGAGGCGTGGGCGGAGGGAGTGTACCTGGCGACAAGGACCTCCTCTCCCTAGTGGTTCATGTTTCGCCAGCCAGACAGCATCTCGGCTTTGGTTGCTCCGGACTCCCCGCCGCTCCAGGGCTGGATGGAAGAGGGACAGGGCTCTGCCATGAGCCGCTACAGCTTCTCCAACCTCGTGGACTGGATGTATGGAGGCGTGGACCCCAGCTTCGAAGGCAACGGGGGTCCCGAGTGTGCCGCCTTCCTTCCCTGGAAGCAGCGGCTGGTGGAAAGCGTGGTCTTCCTCAGTTTGGGGTTTTTGGAGGTGGCGGTGTCGCTGCGCAAGATCCGACAGAGCCATGCTAAAGAGGCGGGCGACTTGCTCGCTCAGTCCCGGGTCAAGCAGGAAAGCTGGGGGAAGAACCTGCTCCTGGTTGCCCTTTGCCTCACTTTCGGACTGGAAGTGGGCTTCAAGTTTGCCACGAAGACGGTCATCTACTTGCTGAACCCTTGCCACGTGGTCACCATGATGCAGGTACGGAAAGCTGTGCCAGGTTGGTTTGCTTGCCGTGCCATTTATTCTGATTTATTGAGATCCTTCCCTAGTGTTTTCCGCCGTGTGCTGTCGCATTAATTCTGATTTATGGAGTTCCTTCTCTTGGCAAGGCTCGTTCGGAGTAGCTTTCCCGTTTATTGCTTTGCCCAAAATCATCCAGTGGGTTTTGTGGCTGAGCCGAGATCTCAGTCCTTTTCTCCCACAATCCTAGTTTATTTATCACATCATTTTTGGACTCTTGCTTGCTGAGGTGTTCCTGCGAGGAGCTCTGTAGATCTAAGAAAACTATTTCTATTGGTTTAAGGCAGTGTTTCTCAACCTGGGGGTCGGGACCCCCAGGGGGGTCGCGAGAGAGTTTCAGAGGGGTCGCCAAAGGCCATCAGAAAACATATGTTTCTGATGGTCTTCGGAAGCCCTTTGGCAGAGAAGGTTGAAGATCTCTCCGCTTGTCCTCTTTCTTTTTGGAAGCAGACTGTGAATTCTCCCACCGAAAGCTCTCCTTTGCTGTGATTGGCAGGCCTCCCAGCCAAGGGGAGGGCTGATTCTGAGACTCCAAGCAGGGAGAGGAGAGCAGGCGTGCTTGGCGCATGGCAGCATGATGCGCATGTGTGGGTGAGGGCGAGAGTGAGAGGTGGGATGGAGGCTCGCGCCAGCTAGTCCCTTCAAGGCATGAGGGTTCTGTATAGGAAGTTTGACCCAATTCTATCATTGGTGGGGTGCAAGGGGCTCTTTGATTGTAGGTGAACTATAAATTCCAGCAACTACAACTCCCAAATGTCAAGATCTATTTCCCCCAAAATCCACCAGTGTTCACATTTGGGTATGATGAGGATTCATGTTAAGTGTGGCCCAGATCCATCATTGTTGAGTCTATAGTGCTCTCTGGATGTAGGTGAAGTACAACTCACAAACTCAAGGTCAATGCCCACCAAACCCTTCCAGTATTTGCTGTTGGTCATGGGAATTTTGAGTGCCAAATTTGTTTCAATTCCATTGTTGGTGAGTTCAGAATGCTCTTTGATTGTTAGTGAACTATAAATCCCAGCAACTACAACTTCCAAATGACAAAATGACACCCCCCCCCCCCAACACACAAAAATACAGTTATGAAGTAGCAATGAAAATAATGTTATGGTTAGGGGTCACCACAACATTAGGAACTGTATGAAGGGGTCGCAGCATTAGGAAGGTTGAGAAACACTGGTTTAAGGCGTTGACATGCTGGCTGATATCCGAATAGAGGGTGGCCTGGGGATATCATTGCCTTGGTCCTTTCATTATTGGCTGATGTCAGATGGTGCAATACTGGCTAAACCAGACCTAGGCATCTTACGGCCCTCGGGCCGGATGTGGCCAACGGGCCGATTCTGACCGGCCCGGGGAGAAGGGTGTCGGGGGCAGGGCCATTTCTGCAAGAGGAAGGGCTGCCGCTGCCGCCATCCCATCGAGGGCTGTGGGGCCTGCGTTGGCAGACAGCCCGCTGCTTCGGAGAACGATCGGAGGAGCGGCGGCTTTGGAGTGCCTGCCATCCCGGGAGGCAATCCGGGCCAACCCATAATAAACTGCCAGAGGAGGTTAAGGCAAAGGCCTGAGGCAGTCGCCAACATGAATACCCAATTCACTTCCCACAGAAAATTTACAGTAACCTACCTTGGCACACAGAGCCCCTATGACCCACGCTACATTCTACTGCAGTTTGGAGGAGGGTGGACCATGGATGATGGGATTTTATGTACCTCCATGGATTATGGGATTTGTAGTACTTTCAAACCCTTCATTCCCCACAGACCACTGTGGCCCAGAACCAAGACCGATAAAGACCCAACTTGGCACACAGTGCCCCCATGACCCACACTCCATCCAACTGCAGTTTAGAGGAGGGCACACCATGGATGATGGGATTTCAAGTACCTCCACTCAATTCCAAAGTACCCCACCCACACAAGCATCAACCTCTACATCAACACAGCAGACGGAAAGACAAAAAACATTGTATATCCACAAGCTATGCAGAACGCCAGCAACACCACACACCGACAACTCCACAGAATTTCAACATCCCACCCACCAGAACAACCCACAACGACACAGCCATGACCCCACCAAGACCATAAGTAACATCAATTCCAACCCTTACATACTCAGACTTTCTCACATCTCCTAAATAGGGCACAGCAACGCGTGCCAAGTACAGCTAGTATCTTAATAAAACAATACAAAATACAAGTTTCACAACAGGCAGTAACTTAGGGTGGCAAGATATGTCGAGCATTTGATGGTTTACGGAGGGCTGCTGAGACCGAACGCCCGCCGGAAGAGGAGAGTTTTACACATTTTCCGGAAAGGAATAAGCTCGTTGAGAGCGCGTGCCTCGCCCGGTAGGGCATTCCACAATGCTGGAGCCACCACTGTAAAGGCCCTCTGTCTGGTTTCTGACAGGTGATATGTCCGAACTGAAGGGACCACTAGTAGGTTTGAATCCTCTGAATGTAGGGATCTCTGGGGAATGTACGGGGAGAGACAGTCCCTCAAGTACACATGCCCTAGACCATGTAAGGCCTTAAAGGTCAGAACCAACACCTTGAACATGATCCGGTATTTTATAGGAAGCCAGTGTAGTTGCAGCAGGATGGGAGTAATGTGCGCTCTCGCTGGCGCACCGCCGAGCAGTCGTGTTGCGGCATTCTGCACTAACTTAAGTTTCCGGATCACAGACAAGGGAAGGCCAATGTAGAGGCCATTACAGTAGTCTAGCCTTGAGATGACCATCGCCTGGATCACTGTAGCTAGGTCTCTTCCAGATAGGTAGGGTGCCAGCCGCCTGGCCTGCCGAAGATGGGAAAATGTGGATCTGCTGACCGCGGAGACCTGAGCCTCCATGGTCAGCAGTGGGTCCAACTTGACCCCCAGACTCTTTACCAAGGGCGACGGGTGTAAGGCCTCGCCATCCAGGGTAGGCAGCCGGCACTCCCGCCTCACCGGGCCACCCAGCCATAGGATCTCCGTCTTTGAGGGATTCACCTTCAACCAGCTAGCTCGCAGCCATCCAGTCACAGCTTCAAGGCACCGATGGAAATAATCGGGAACGGTGTCAGGCCTGCCCTCCATCCTCAGCAGAACCTGGGTGTCATCAGCATATTGATGGCACTCCAGACCGAAGCTACGCACCAACTGGGCCAGTGGTCGCATATAGATGTTAAATAATAGCGGGGAAAGGATGGCACCTTGAGGTACCCCACAGTCAAGTGGGGACCTCTCGGAAATCCATCCCTCTCCACTCGTTGTCCCCGACCCTGGAGAAAGGAGGCCACCCATCTAAGGGCAGTTCCCCTCACTCCAGACTCGGCTAGACCAGGGCTGTCCAACTTCTACCAGCCCAGGGGCCTGAATTCCGGTCACTGATGACCTGGGGGGCCGAAGGGTCTGCCCCCGGCCCCGGCTCCGCCCCCGCCCCGCCCCCCCGGCTCCAATTTACTTACAATTCATAAGAGGCATCCATACAATCAAATATAATCTTTTACTAAGGGGAAATGCAGGGAGGGAATACATAAGGGGCATCCATACACAATTACATAATAATAACATAAAGGTTAGCCTACCTTACCAAACGCGAAGGATCCAGGAGTAGCCGGACCACGAGCAGAGGCGACGACCGACCGAGGCAGCAGCCGAGAAGGTCCAAATCGCGTCTGCGTGGGCCGCAGGGATTAAGTAGCCGAGATTTTGGCAACAGGAGTATCGTGAGACTACGGAAGCCTCATGGGATTTCGCTCTCAACGCAGGCGTGATCTCGCGTTGAGAGTGAAATCCCGTGTGGCTTCCGTAGTCTCGCGATACTTGCTCCGGAACCCGGAAGTGGGTAATTTTTTTAAATATTATTATTTTATTTATTTATTTATTTATTTTTTAATTGAAAAGCTTAGGGGACCACAGGGAAGGGGCTGGGGGCCGTATACGGCCCCCGGACCGCCAGTTGGACAGCCTTGGGCTAGACGATGGACAAACGAAGCGTGATCTACTGTGTCGAAGGCTGCCGTGAGGTCTAATAACACGAGCAGCGCCGACCCGCCTTGGTCCAATTAGCAGCGCAGCCGGTCTGTGATGGAGAGAAGAACCGTCTCCGTCCTATGCCCTGAACGGAAGCTGGACTGGAATATCCAGAGAGATGGTTGCCCCTTACTTCCTCTTGGACAGTTTCTCAACCTTCCTAATGCCGCGACCCCTTAATACAGTTCCTCATGTTAACATGCAAACTGCATGTCTATCTGCCCTGAGTCTTTGCATCCAACCCTAAGAAAGTATCTCATTTCCCTGTGTCGCTAGGACAGCGTTTCTCAATCTGGGGGTCGGGACCCCTGGGGGGGGTGTCAGAGGGGTCGCCAGAGACCATCAGAAAACACACTATTTTCTGCTGGTCATGGGGGTTCTGTGTGGGAAGTTTGGCCCAATTCTGTCGTTGCTGGAGTTCAGAATGCTCTTTGACTGTAGGGGAGCTATAAATCCCAGCAACTACAACTCCCAAATGTCAAGGTCTATTTTCCCTTAAGCTCCACCAGTATTCACATTTGGGCCTATTGAGTATTAGTGCCAAGTTTGATCCAGATCCATCATTGTTTGCGAAAGGAGTATAGGCTTGGTAGAGCCCGTGTCGCCAGAGGCAATGCGTTACACAGAGTAGGAGCAATGATGGAAAAAGCTCGCCGTCTAGTAGAAGTCAAGTGAAAGGACTTTACATTGGGGATAGTTAGAAGGTTCAAGTCTTCTGAACGTAGTGATCTCAGGGGGTTATATGGAATCAGGCGATCCCTTAAGTACACTGGCCCCAGACCATGTAAGGCCTTGAAAGTCAGAACTAACACCTTGCAGGTGATCCGGCATTCAGTTGGAAGCCAGTGCAGATCCCGCAGGATCGGAGTAATGCGGCATGTCGCAGGCTCTCCTGCAAGTACTCGGGCTGCGGCATTCTGCACTAGCTTAAGTTTCCGGATCACGGTCATACTGTAGGTAGGCCAATGTAAAGAGTGTTACAGTAGTCAAGTCTTGAGATGACTGTGGCTTGGATTACCGTGGCCAGGTCGTTCCGGGACACATAGGGGGCCAAACGCTTCGCCTGTCGCAGGTGGAAGAATGCGATTCTGCTGACAGTGGAGATTTGCGTCTCCATTGACAGCAGAGGGTCCAAATGGACACCGAGGCTTTTTACTGATGATGACGGGCGTAATGCCTCGCCATCCAGGGTCGGCAGTTGGATTTCCCTATCGCCCGGATGACCCAGCCAAAGGATCTCCGTCTTCACCAGATTCACCTTCAACCCAGGCCCGGATTAACATTTTGTGGCGCCCTAGGCCACACTCTGTAAATGCCGTCCTGGGGGGGGGGGCGCTTGAGGGGGGCGGGGCCGCACGAGCGGGAAGGAGCCGGGGGAAGTCCCACCCCTAGGGCATCTGACGTGGCTTCCCCCGCCGCCTCCTTGCTCGCACGGGCGCCCCTCCTTCCTTCACTGATGGAAGGAGTGGCGCCCGCGCGAGCAAGGAGGCGGCGGGGGGAAGCCACGTCAGACGCCCTAGGGGCGGCGGGACTCCCCCCCGGCTCCTCCCTTGCGCGGGCGGGCGCCACTCCTTCCTTCAGTGAAGGAAGGAGGGGCGGAGCCGGCTCGAGGGAGAAGGACCCGGGGGGACGTCCCGCCCCTAGGGCATCTGACGTGGTTTCCCCCCGCCTCCTCCTCGCTCGCGCCGGCCCTGCCCCTCCTTCCTTCAGTGCGCAGGCGCAGAAGCAAGCGCCCGAAGATCGGATTAAAATATTTTTTTTTAATTTTTTAATTTTGGGGGGTCCGGATCTGCTGCCCTCCCATGGCTGCCACCCTAGGCCATGGCCTAGGGTGGCTTTATGGGTAATCCGGGCCTGCTTCAACCTGCTGCTCGCAGCCATCCAGTAACGGCCTCAAGGCACAGATGGAAATTATTGGGTACGGAGTCCGGTCGGCCCTCCATCCTCAGAATGAGCTGAGTGTCATCAGCTCATTTAGGGATTAATAAATCCCTAAATTGTTTGGATTGCTGAAATTTTGAAACTGTTTCTAAACCTTCATGGGTTTTGTATGTTTTTTGATTGTGAACCGCCCCGAGCCTTTGGGGAGTGTATAGTAGAATATAGTAGCCGCTCAAACATGGGAGTAAGTGCCAGAGCTCCCTCTTGGCCTCCTGCATATTCATATTTCAAGGCAGAGTTACTGCTGTGAAAACAACAACAACTGGCTGTCCTCCTTCCTCCAAAATCGCCGGCAGCGAGTGAAGTGGGGAGGGGTGGTCTCCGAGGGCTCCCCCTTACATTGTGGAGTCCCTCAGGGGGCCATCCTCTCCCCGCTGTTATTTAACATCTACATGCGACCACTCGCCCAACTGGCGCGGAGCTTTGGGCTGGAGTGCCATCAGTCCGCTGATGACGCCCAGCTCATTCTGAGGATGGTCTCTGTACCCGATAATTTCCATCTCTGCCTATAAGCCGTAACTGGATGGCTGCGAGCCAGTAAGTTGAAGGTGAACCCGGCGAAGACGGAGATCTTGTGGCTGGGCCGCCCGGGGTGGGGTGGGGTAGAGACCCAGTTGCCGACATTCGACGGCGTGGCACTCCACCCGCAACCGTCAGTAAAGAGCCTAGGGGTCCGGCTGGACTCCCAGCTGTCTATGGAGCCGCAGATTGCCTGCGCCTGCAAGACAGCGTTTTACCACCTGCGACAGGCAAAACGTCTGGCTCCTTACCTCTCCCGCTGTGACTTGGCCACGGTGACCCAAGCCACGGTCATCTCGAGGCTCGACTACTGTAATGCGCTGTACATTGGCCTACCCTTGTCGGCGATCCGGAAACTCAAGCTGGTGCAGAACGCAGCAGCTCGTTTGCTCTCAGGAGCCTCAAGATCTGCTCACGTGACTCCACTCTTGCGCGAGCTGCACTGGCGCCCAATTGAATGCCGGATCACTTTCAAGGTGTTAGTTCTAACTTTCAAGGCCTTATATGGTTTGGGGCCAGTGTACCTGAGGGAGCGGCTCACCCCTTATGTGCCCAGGAGATCGCTGCGCTCAGAGGGGCTCAACTTATTGGAGGTGCCTGGCATTAAGGGTTACAGACTCGCCAGTACGCGGCAGAGGGCGTTCGCCGTGGCCGCGCCAACCTTGTGGAATACCCTCCCTGAGGAAATTCGAGCCATCCGGGACCTGATGCCGTTCCGCAAAGCCGTTAAGACCTGGCTATTTAGACAGGCATTTGGCCCATAACCAGTGCCCGTTATCATCAGCACTCTGTTGTGCCGCTGCCATCGCACTTCTGCTGTCCTATTGCAGTTTTGCCGGGAATAGGGTTTTAACTGGGGGTTTTAAATTTGGTTTTATTGTGTTTTATGTGTTTTACCTGCTATTTTAATTCTGTAAACCACTCTGGGCTCCAGAGAGAGCAGTATATTAAGTTGAACTAATAAATAAATACATATAAAATAAATAAACAACAACAAAACGAATACAGCTGCATTGGTTTGAAAACGATATCTGTGTTCTGCTCCTTTAAATGAACGCAAGGACGTGTCTGTAAAAGGAAGGAGGTGAAAGCAGGAAAAGAAACCCAAGAAGGAGGGGAAAGGTCCGTGAGGGCGGAAGCCAAGTACAGAGACACCTTGGGATTTTCCGTGCCGTCTGTCTTTCCAATTTCGGAGCTGTTTCTCTTGGAGAGTTTGCTCATTGATCGAGAGATTGGTTTTCTGGTTCTTGCACCATGTCCCGGGCGCCACAGAGAATTGGAATTCAATCAGTCCCGATATGAGATCGGAGGCTGGCTCCCGTGTTGCTTCTGCAACTAATTAAAATTAGTCAAATATAGTTCATACGTTGAATTATCAGATTTCGATAGTAAGGACCTGGTATCAATCTGATTTCATTTGCTTTAGCTGTTGCATAAAGATGGTGAAACACTAGAGTCAGGCACAAGCCCTGAAGCACCATATAGTTCACAGCTTCTCAGAACATGTCTACATTGAAGAATTATTGCAGTTTGATACCACTTTAACTGCCATGGATAAATGCTATGGAGTCCTGGAAGTTGTCATTTCGTCAATGGCTGAGAGGATTTCATAGTGTTGAGACGCACTCACACATACAGATCCTGGAATTTATAGTTTGGTGAGGCCCCAGCACTCTTTGGTAGAGAATGCCAAAGACCTTGTAAAACTACAACTCCCAGGTTTCCCTGGTATTTAGCCATGGCATCTAAAGTGGGGTCAAACTGTGCAGACGCACCCACAGATACAGAGTGGCTATTTTATTACCAGATCCTGGGATTTATAGTTTGGTAGAGAAGGCCAAAGACCTTGTAAAACTACAACTCCCAGGTTTCCCTAATATTTAGCCATGGCAGCTAAAGTGGGGTCAAACTGTGCAGACGCACCCACAGATACAGAGTGGCTATTTTATTACCAGATCCTGGGATTTATAGTTTGGTAGAGAAGGCCAAAGACCTTGTAAAACTACAACTCCCAGGTTTCCTAATATTTAGCCATGGCATCTAAAGTGGGGTCAAACTGTGCAGACGCACCCACAGATACAGAGTGGCTATTTTATTACCAGATCCTGGGATTTATAGTTTGGTAGAGAAGGCCAAAGACCTTGTAAAACTACAACTCCTAGGTTTCCCTAATATTTAGCCATGGCATCTAAAGTGGGGTCAAATTGTGCAGATGCACCCACAGATACAGAATGGCTATTACATTACCAGATCCTGGGATTTATAGTTTGGTAGAGAAGGCCAAAGACCTTGTAAAACTACAACTCCCAGGTTTCCCTAGTATTTAGCCATGGCAGCTAAAGTGGGGTCAAACTGTGCAGACGTACTCACAGATACAGAGTGGCTATTATATTACCAGATCCTGGGAGTTACAGTTTGGTGAGTTCCCAGCACTTTTTGGTAGAGAAGGCCAAAGACCCTGTAAAACTACAACTCCCAGGTTTCCCTAGTATTTAGCCATGGCAGCTAAAGTGGGGTCAAAATGTGCAGACGTACTCACAGATACAGAGTGGCTGGTGGATCCTGGGAGTTACAGTTTGGTGAGTTCCCAGCACTTTTTGGTAGAGAAGGCCAAAGACCTTGTAAAACTACAACTCCCAGGTTTCCCTAGTATTTAGCCATGGCAGCTAAAGTGGTGCCGAACTGTATTAATTCTGCAGTGTAGCTTCACCCCAAGAATCACTGGTGGGAAAGAAGGTAGAACTAAAAGGGAAGGAGTAAAATTAGAATGAACCAGAATGTGTTATATAATAATAATAATAATAATAATAATAATAATAGAAGCAGAAGCAGCCCTGCAGCACCTCACATCCTGCTTTGCAGCAGCTGCAAAACTGTTTGGCCTGGAAGTCAGCCTGAAGAAAACGGAAGTCCTCTACCAGCCCGCACCACTGGAAGAACACCATCACCCCACGTCAGCATAGGCACATCTGTTCTTAAGTCCGTTCAGCAGTTCACCTCCCCGGGAAGCATCATCTCTTCAGACCCCAAAATTGACAAAGAGATAGATCACAGATGAGCAAAGGCATAGAGTGCATTTGGAAGGCTTCACAAAAGAGTCTGGAGCAACAAGCACCTGAGGCAAAGCATCAAAATCAGTGTGTATAGAGCTATCGTACTTATTCTCCTCTATGGGTCTGAAACATGGGTCACCTGTCGCCAACACCTACGACTCCTCGGACGCTTTCATCAGCGCTGTCTTCGCACAATCCTAAATATACACTGGACCGACTATGTGACGAATGTTGCTGTCCTTGAGCAAGCAGGGGTCACCAGGGTTGAGGCCATGCT
This sequence comes from Anolis apletophallus, assembly GCA_030556195.1. Lineage (NCBI taxonomy): Eukaryota > Metazoa > Chordata > Lepidosauria > Squamata > Anolidae > Anolis > Anolis apletophallus. The sequence goes on from JARBWK010000016.1 coordinate 41,565,143, forward strand.
ATTGAGAACATGGCTGCGCTGGGCAGGGCACGTCTCTAGGATGGAGGACCACCGCCTCCCAAAGATACTACTCTACGGTGAACTCGCCACGGGTCAGCGTAAGAGAGGTGCCCCCCAAAAGAGATATAAGGACTCCCTGAAACAACATCTTAGGCTTGGCCAGATTGATCACCAACAACGGTCCACTCTGGCCTCACATCGGGAGGTGTGGAGGCGTGTCTTTCGAGAAGATACGCCGAACGGGTCTCGTAGAGAAACGACAACGCAGAAAGGACCGCAACTTGGAAACAACATCACCCAAGGAGACTTTCTGCTGTGCTTTCTGCAACCGGACTTGCCTATCTCAGATTGGCCTTTTTAGTCATCAACGCGCTTGTAAAAAGCGTGGGACGAGTCCTTCCTAAGAATCTTCGTTCGCGAAGTAATGCCGAGAATAATAATAATAATAATCCTCTCCTGAGCTGCAAAGATGGGCAAATACTGTTTGTGACTTTGTTTGTGACTTTGAGCAAACCTACTACTTGCTTAGGTGAACAGCATGTTTTGTTCAAAAAGAATGAATGCATCACCCATCCGTCAATAGTAGACGTGATCTCGGGGAACGAAAGAGCCTGGGCGAGTCTTGTCAGATCTTGTGTGTAACCAAATACTTCCCCATTCCTGCCTTTACTTTGAACTTCCTTGTTGGGTTCTACATTCCTGGCTTGAAATGACTGCATTATATGTATATAATATACATATAAGGTAGGTGTGTTCAGTGTATTGTTGAAGGCTTTCACGCCCGGAATTGGTGGGATGTTGTGTGTTTTCCGGGCTGTATGTCAAAAGAGCACACACAACAAGGTAGGCAACAAAGTATCAAAATAGTGGATATATTTAAGCAATGCAAGATCAATTTCATGTGTTTGAAGACACACCACATATATAACATCAAGGCGCAAATTCCAGATAATGCAGTTATACAATGAAACACATTGATGATGGGGTGGTCACAATCAAATAGAGAATATAGTATTAGGCAGTCCTAACAACATAAATACGGACAAATGCTGAAGCCACAGTGGGACTTCATAATAGATGTGACATAGGCCGACGGGCTGGCGATGCCAATATTCTGGGGCCTCTCCCCCGTTTCGCCCCTAGGCGGGCTTTCTCAAGGCCTGCATATGTATCAGATGTCCATAAATCTACAAGAGAATTAAGTACAAAATGTATAGAACCAAGTGTAACACCCATAAAAGAATATACAAAATATCAAGGTATACATACCTATGTATAGAAGTGTCAGGGCTTAACCTCACTAAGGTATAGTGAGGTGACCATTAAGGTAAGGAATGCTCTGAATCAGGGGATTGAAATAGAAGGAGCTCAGGTGAGACGGTTCAGGTAATCAGAGCCTGGACACTGATACCTAAATTTAACCCATAGGGTGCTCTGTATTGAGTCTTAAAATCCATGTTTTTCAGATTTAAGCAAGGCATTCATGGGGTTAGAATGGGGGCGGACTTCAATTTTTTCTAGAACTCTAACTCTACGTGCTTTAGGATCATGTTTAAATCATAAACAGTGTGTGTATAGAGGTAGGTCCACACTCCCAGTGTTAATTTTACTACGGTGTTCAATGAAACGAAGGCGTAGTTGCCTAGTAGTAACTCCCACATAAATCAAAGAACAGGGGCATGTGATAGCGTACGTGACGTGGGAACTAGCGCATGTTGCGAAGCATCTGATGTCAAAGTCTTTGTCAAGTGCAGGACTGTAGATAGTTTTGTCAGTGCTGATGTTGTCACATATGGAACAATGTCCACAAACCTTGGTGCCATTGCTAAATCTACTAATGTTTCTAGTATACATGTGATTGGAATGGGTTAATGTGTCTCCCAGGTTCCTGGTGCGCTTATAAGTGATAAGAGGGGGTGCCTCCAGCCCCGGAATGTGGGACACTATAGGCCAGTATGTTCGTACAAGGTTAATCAGGGTTTTGGAGTGAGGAGTTAAAGTAACCGGCCACACAAATTTAGGAGTATTGTCTTTAATTCCAGGGGTCAAAAGGACATCTCTGTTCAGGTGTCTAGCTTTCATAAGAGCATTGGATTCCATATGGTTAGGATAATGTAGCACACCAGTTCTCGTTTGTGCCTGGAAGGCAGGGGGCAGCACCGGGGGTCCCACTCGCATTGGAGCCAGCTGATTCTGAAGAGGATTTGGAGGGGTTAGAAGAAGGGGATTTTGAGGTAGCTGGGCCTTCTTCCCCCACAGAAAGCCTGGCCTGGGATGACGGCTGGCCTGATCCTTACTAGAGGCAGGAAGGCCAGTCGGAATTCGAAAGCAGTGATAGTGAAGATTATGAACGGCCGGGGGGGCAAGGCTCGCAAGAAAGAATGTGGGAAACAACCGAGGGAGAGGCCCGGGAAGCAGAAGGGGAGTTCGACTCTCACGAAGATAGGGAACCAGGTGCTGGGAGGCAAGGTCGAACCTTTGATAGGAGACGGAGCATTGAGGCTAGCAGGAGGGGTTGGTTCCACAGCCTAGACCGACCGAGGGCTCGCAGCACAGATTGGAGGGAGAAGCCTAGGCGTCGGGGCCTCGCCAAGGGATTAAGTATAGGATCCGTGGGAACGGATCCTCAGTACTTCGGCCACGTCTATCCTATGCAGATGTGTAGCGAAGCCAAGACCACGTAGCTAAGTTTGGGGCTAGTGGCCTGCCAAGAAGAGTTTGTATCTTGTAACCTTGTTTTGTCCTTTGATCCGCTAGTTAAGCGGAGCCTTGCCAAGTCTTTGGATCTTTCTGCCAAGTTTGCTTTTGGACTATACCTTTTGGATTACTTTTGATATTTTTTATGGACAATTACCCTTTTCAACTGTTTCTTATCATTCAATAAAGTAGTTAGCTGATTATTTATTTATTTATTTATTTATTTATTTATTTATTGCTTGGACTTTTATGCCGCCAAACTCCCTGAGGCTCGCAGCGGCTTACAAAGCCAAGAGGCAACAAAATACATCATCAGTACACAAACAAGGAACAATACAACAAAAAAGAAAAGGGAAAAGAAAGGGAAGGGACAGGTGGGACAAGATCCAGCAGGAGAGTGCCCAGCGGGTCATGCGGGCCCTACTCTCCCATCAAAGGAGGGGAGCAAAGGTGGTCTCAAAGCGATCCCACAGAAGTGGTCCGAAGTGGCCAATCCCCCATTGTCCAGGAGTCCGGCTAGAAATGCCCGATCCACCCGATTGGTGGTCTTCCTCCGCTGTGAGCCTGCAGGAGGGGGCCTCCGCTGTGTGTGTGATTAAGGGGCCGGCCTAGGTCTTGCATCGTGACAGATAACCACGATCCAGAAAATCACGTCGCATCAATTTAGCTTCCTTGTCAAAATCACGAATGGATGATGAATTGCGTCTCAAGCGGGCAAATTGATTGTAGGGAAGGTTATATTTGAGGGGGTGGGAATGGAAACTATTGAAATGGAGATAGGAATTACGTTTAACCTGTTTCTTGAAGTTTTTAGTTCTGAGTAAGCCCCGCCTAGGGGCGAAACGGGGGAGAGGCCCCAGAATATTGGCATCGCCAGCCCGTCGGCCTATGTCACATCTATTATGAAGTCCCACTGTGGCTTCAGCATTTGTCCGTATTTATGTTGTTAGGACTGCCTAATACTATATTCTCTATTTGATTGTGACCACCCCATCATCAATGTGTTTCATTGTATAACTGTGCATTATCTGGAATTTGCGCCTTGATGTTATATATGTGGTGTGTCTTCAAACACATGAAATTGATCTTGTATTGCTTAAATATATCCACTATTTTGATACTTTGTTACCTACCTTGTTGTGTGTGCTCTTTTGACTATTGTAACCCATACTCTGTGCTTTGTACATTCCGGGCTGTCTGGCCATGTTCCAGAAGCATTCTCTCCTGACCTTTCGCCTGCAGTAAATAAAGAACAACACTCCAAAAACAGCGGAATTCCAGACAAGAAAGAATCAGGGCCAACTAATCACCTCCCAACAAAGGATTCCCCCAGGCAGTAAGACCTTGAAAACCGCTAGGCCAGTGTTTTTCAACCTTTTTTGAGCCACGGCACATTTTTTACATGTACAAAATCCTGGGGCACACCACCAACCAAAATGACACAAAATGACACTCTAACACAGTCATACATATAGTTAATATGTTTTTAAATGTATTTATGCACTCAGTGTGAAACCTGGGCCTGTTTCGATGAGCACAACATAGATATCCTGGCAGGAATGGCAGAAAGACACACACGAAGGTCTTGCTCAACAGCTGTCTGTCTCTCTCCGTGTTTAGTTTTTATCGCAATTGAACCAAACTTGGCACACTGAACTCTCATGACACAAAACGACACTCTAACACAGTAATACATATAGTTAATATGTTTTAAAATGTATTGAAACCTGGGCCTGTTTGATGAACACAACATAGATATCCTGGCAGGAAGGGCAGAAAGACACAAACTTCCCACACAGAACTCCCATAACCAAGAGAAAATGCTATAAGAGTTTGGTGGGCATTGACCTTGAGTTTTGGAGTTGTAGTTCACCTACATCCAGAGAGCACTGTGGACTCAAACAATGTTGGATCAGGACCAAACTTGGCATGAATACTCAATATGCCCAAGTGTGAACACAGATGGAGTTAGGGGAAAATAGACCTTGACATTTGGGAGTTACAGTTTCTGGGACTTATCGCTAACACATAATCAAAGAGCATCCTGAACTCTTGCAACAATGGAATTGAACCAAACTTGGCAGATTGAACTCTCGTTACCAACAGAAAGGACTGAAAAGGTTTGCTTGGGAATTGACCTTGAGTTTGGAAGTTGTAGTTCACCTACACCCAGAGAACACTGTGGACTCAAACTATGTTATGTTGTTGCTTGTTTTCTATCCAGAATCACAATGTTGGAAGGAGGCTCACCACTTTAAGGTCCCTGAAACAGGCATGGGAAAACTTCGGCCCTCTGGGTGCTTTGGACTCCAACTCCCACCATTCATAACAGCCTGAGGCCCTTTCCTGCTTAAGTGGCTGGGGGAGGAGGAAAAGGGCCCGAGGCTGCTAGGAATGGTGGGAGTTGGAGTCCAAAACACCTGGAAGGTCCAAGTTTGCCCATGCCAGCTTTCGACAGAGACCTCTTCCTCCCCCTCCCCCTTCGCGCCCTTTTTATTTATTTATTTAAAACTTTTGTACCCCGACCTTCTCACCTCTATCGAGAGACTCAGACCGGCATTACAGCAAAAATTCAGTGCTATACAATTTAAAAACAACTACAACAATATATTAAAATACATAAAAGCCCAGCATAAAACCGCATCGCCATTAAAACAATTCCACTCAGTCTGTTAACGTGGTCATACATTCAGACAATAGCCAATCTCAGACTATTCTGGGAAGGCTTGGTTCCACAGCCAGGTCTTCAGCAGCCTCCTAAAGCAGTGTTTCCCAACCAGTGTTCCGGGGCACACTAATGTGCCGTGAGTGATCATCATGTGTGCCGTGGGAAATTGGAACCTCCAGGAAGGGGGTGGAGAGTCTAGTGTGTTGAAGTATAAAAACCCTAAGAAACCTACCTCGATAAAGGCACAAAATTCCAAACACCCCCCTCCCCACCCGTTGTCTACTTGGTCTCTCCCTCTCCCTGCATTGGGAAGGCCACCTCCCTTTCCCCAAGTAGAGACCTCCTCTTGCCTCCTGGGGGTTCTGTGTGGGAAGTTTGGCCCAGTTCTATCATTGGTAGGGTTCAGAATGCTCTTTGATTGTAGGGGAACTATAAATCCCAGCAACTACAACTCCCAAATGTCAAGGACTATTTCCCCTGAACTCCATCTGTGTTCACATTTGGGCATATTGAGTATTCATTGCAAGTTTGGTCCTGATCCAACATTGTTTGAGTCCACAGTGCTTTCTGGATATAGGTGAACTACAACTCCAAAACTCAAGGTCAATGCCCACCAAACTCTTATAGCATTTTCTCTTGGTTATGGGAGTTCTGTGTGGGTAGTTTGTGTCTTTCTGCCATTCCTGCCAGGATATCTATGTTGTGTTCATGGAAACAGGCCCAGGTTTCACACTGAGTGTATAAATACATTAAAAAACATATTAACTCTATGTATTACTGTGTTAGAGTGCCATTTTGTGTCATTTTGGTTGGTGGTGTGCCCCAGGATGTTGGAAATGTAAAAAGTATGCCGCGGCTCAAAAAAGATTGGGAAACACTGATATACATAGATAGATAGATAGATAGATAGATAGATTCGTATTATTATTATTATTATTATTGCATTGCTATTAAGTGGACACTTGCGCTGTAGACTTAATGCAGTTTGGCTCCACTTAGTCCGTCATGGCTCAGTGCTATGCAATCCTGGGAGTTGTCATTTTGCGAGGTTTTTGGCCTTCTCCGCCCTGCTAAACTACAACTGTGAACACTCCGTAGCTTTGAGCCACGGCAGTCAAAGTGGTGCCAAACTGCATTCATTCTGCAGTATAGATCAGTGTTTCTCAACCAGTGTGCCGTGGCACACTAGTGTGCCGTGAGTGATCATCAGGTGTGCCGCGAGAAAAGTTCTCTGCCCCCCTTCCTTCCCCCCTCCTCTTGCCGAACTCCTGCTGCTTGAGAGGAGGAGGAAGGGATGGGTGGCGGCAAAGAAAAAGAAGAAGGACCGGGCATCACCTCCTTCGGCTGTTTCCCCTACCTGCCTCCAATCTGCCATGACTCCCGCCATGACTCTCGCCCCTTGCTTGTTGAAGCCGCGGAGGAGCCCCGCCTACTGAAGCCCGTCCACCGCTCATGCTCCTCCTCTGTGAGAGAGCTGAAGCCGGGGAGAGGAGGGGGCATGACGCAGCCTGGCTCCACCCCCTCCCCCCGGCTTCAGCACTCCCACAGCTTCGCCAGCCTTGAGGGGATAGTGCCAAGCCAGCGGTGGCAGAGCCAGCACAATGCTGGCTTGCCCCCTCAAAGCTGTGGGAGAACTGAAGCCGGGGGAGGGGGCAGGGCATGGCACGGCCTGGCTCCGCCCCCTACCCCAGCTTCAGTGCTCCCACAGCTTTGCCAGCCTTGAGGGGGCAGTGCCAAGCCAGCGATGGCAGAGTCAGCACAATGCTGGCTTGCCCTCTCAAAGCTGTGGGAGAACTGAAGCCGGGGGAGAGGGCAGGGCATGGCATGGCATGGCTCCGCCCCCTACCCCAGCTTCAGCGCTCCCACAGCTTCGCCAGCCTTGAGGGGGCAGTTCCAAGCCAGCGGTGGCAGAGCCAGCACAATGCTGGCTTGGCACTGCCCCCTCAAGGCTGGCAAAGCTGTGGGAGAACTGAAGCCAGGGGGAGGGGGCGGGGCATGGTGTGGCCTGGCTTCTCCCCTGGCTTCGGCACTCCCAGCAGCTGCTCCCAGCAGCTCACCATCCCCCAGCCGTTCTTTACTGTGTTAGAGTGCCATTTTTTGTCATTTTGGTTGGTGGTGTGCCCCTGGATTTTTTTAATGTTAAAAGTGTGCCGCGGCTCAAAAAAGGTTGGGAAACACTGGTATAGATGACCCTCTAGAGGCTTTCTGATTTTGACCCATTGACAAATAAGGCATTGGAAGGAGAGGTGGACGGGATCGGTTGACCGTGTCCGACTCCAAGTTAGAACATAACGTTGCTCCAACCTACAAACCTCTGAAGGCCATGAGAAGCCAAGCCAAGGCCTGGGCGGCCTGGGCGGCCTGGGAAAGAAGCCAGCCCTGGAATGGGCTTCAAGGGAGAGACACAAAGCCACGGGGAAAGAAATATGGCAATTAATCTCCGAAGGAGCCCAAAAATTCTCCATAACACAAATAATTATATTGATACTTATTCTGTTGTTATTGTTCAGCACAACTCAATTATGGTATCATATTTACAAACAACATTCAAATATATACGCAATCTATTATATAAATGGGTTCACGTCATGTAATGTATACCTCAAACAAAGAAACCATACAACGCAGAAACACAATACTTGCCAACAGAAATAGGCCTCAAGCAAGGTACGTTTGTAAGCAAAGAAACTTCCCCCCCAAAACCTAAAAGGCCCCCAAAACAACGAGTAAAAATAAAACTACATTTCCCAGTATCCTCCGGGGCAGCCAACGACTCACCCAGCCTCTACATTCTGAACAACATGATTGGCTGCCAATAAGGGCGGATTTGCATAACTGCTGTAACCATAACAACGCTGGCAAGAGCCATCCAAGGCTAGGATAGAATGCTGAGAGATTTCAGTTGGTGTTTGAGGGTTAAACTGCCAAAACCAAACTCTGAGGGAGCAATTCTCCAGCAAATTCCTACCCACACAACACAACACAACTTCCAATCACAACCCATCCCACCAACCTTACGGGACCCCGTACACACAACACCTACAAACACCACAAACTAAAACCATTCCTTCCTTCCACACAGACAGAAACTGATCCAAAAGACAAATGCCTTATAAAAATAACAGCATCGGATGACACACTCACAACGCTACATACATCAAACAAAAAAGGGCAGAACAATCGCCAGAACAGAAACACACTGCGCAGCAGAGACACAGACAACAGGTCACTGCACGACGCACAGCTGAGAACCAAATGCAAAGAACTGCACGACAAGAAGAAGCGCGCAGCCAGGAACAACAAAGACGCAGAAATGCAACACAACAGCAGCGCGCAAGGAGCGCAGAAACACGACGTCGCAACACAGAAAACAAACTTCAAAAACACCACAACCAATTCCACCGCCTAGCCTTCAGATACAACGCTGCAGAAGACTACAGCATGGCGCCAGAGGCCGACATTGGCACCCTAACGCACATCTGCACACACTGCAAAGCCCTGAAATACCCAGCAGAAACACCAGGCATGTGCTGCCTAGCCGGTAAAGTCTCTCTACCACCACTTGCCACTCCTCCACAACCACTACAGACTTTGCTGAGTGGAGACACTCCAGAATCAAAACACTTCCTCCGCTATATAAGACAATACAACTCATGCTTCCAGATGACATCATTTGGAGCACACATAGAAAGTGCGCAATTCATGCCTACATGACCCCACCAAGACCGTAACTCACATCATTTCCAACCCTTACATCTCGCATCTCCTAAATTGGGCACAGCAACGCGTGCCGGGTACAGCTAGTTCAATATACAATCTTATACGTGGCTAAGGGGAAACGCTTTGAGTCTTTCCAAGCACAATCGGAGCGAGTAATTCTCCCAGAAGCGTACTCACGCCGGATGGTCCCTTCAGATCGTCCACAAGTTTCGAAATCAATCTGAACACTATGTCCACTGTATGTCCAAATATGTAAAGTTCACCAAGTGTAATCAATCTTTAGGCGCTCCTCACGGTCGACGATCGGGTGAATATCCGCGCTAGACCGTTTCGCCCTGCGGGCTTCTTCCGGACCGGGGATGCAATCCGCTGCTTTCGGCGTTTCCTGCTTTCGGCGTTTCTCTTCTGAGCGGAGCAGTGCTATGATACATATATAATAATAATAAAATATACAATATATAATGCTAGGAAGTGCTCCCAAGGGGAAGCACTGGGGGTAATCCATAACCAAAAATAACATACCTTGTTATGGATATAAATCAAATATGATGAGGCAAGTACCGAAAACAGCGGATTGTGTCCCCGGTCTGGAAGAAGCCCCACAGGGCGAAACGGTCTAGCGCAATCGTCGACCGTGAGGAGCATCTAAAGATTGATTACACTTGGTGAACTTTACATATTTGGTCATACAGTAGACATAGTGTTCAGATATATTCCGCTCTATCTCCCTGAGGGGACTTGGGGCAGATTACAGAACACATATATGGCAAACATTCTCGGCATTACTTCGCGAACGAAGATTCTTAGGAAGGACTCATCCCACGCTTTCTACAAGCGCGTTGATGACTAAAAAGGCCAATCTGAGACAGGCAAGTCCGGTTGCAGAAAGCACAGCAGAAAGTCTCCTTGGGTGATGTCGTTTCCAAGTTGGGTGATGTCGTTTCTGTGTTGTTTCTTTCCAAGACACCCGGCTGACCAGGTTGAAGTGCGATTGGTTCTGGTTCATTAGTTAGTTGTGTTTCTCTCTATTCTTGCCCATTTTGCTTCTCTCCTCCTAAATGAGGTTGCACAGATTCCTGTAATGTCAGTTTCAGCAACAGCCGGTGCGTGATATCTGAACAAGCCGGGTGGCTATTTTTATATAGAAACACCTCCCACGTGTGTTTGGCTTTGGAAACATACGAGCAAGAAATAATAAGTCATATAAACACAGCTCTTAAATTTTATTTTATTTTGGAAATAGATTGGGTACCCGGCATTCCCCGGTCAGTCAGTTGCCTGGTGGGTCAGTCCCATCAAATCCCTCCAATACGTTCAATGTGTGCCAGGCCCGGATTACCGATAGGGTCAACCTAGGCCATGGCCTAGGGGTGCAAACCGAGGGGGTCGCAGATCACAGACCAAAAAAAGTTATAAAATAATTACGTAAAAAATCACGTCGCGATTGGCTCCTACTGCCTGGTACCCAAAAGGAGGCGGAGCCAAGGCCGGGCTCCACGGAGGCAGCGCTCGCGCTCGCCGTGTGAGCCTTAGCCCATCCATCTCCAGGCCCGGATTACCGATAGGGCCAACCTAGGCCATGGCCTAGGGGCGCAAGCCAAGGGGGGCGAGGATCACAGACCAAAAAAAATTGTTATAAAATAATTTAAAAATCATGGCGCGATTGGCTCCTGCCGCCTGGTACCCAAAAGGAGGCGGAGCCAAGGCTGGGCTCCGTGGAGGCAGCGCTCATGCTCGCTGCGTGATCCTTAGCCCATTCATCTATGTCCAGGCCCGGATTACCGATAGGGCCAACCTAGGCCATGGCCTAGGGGCGCAAACCGAGGAGGGCACAGATCACGGACCAAAAAAAATGTTATAAAATAATTTTTAAAATCGCACCATGATTGGCTCCTGCCGCCTGGTACCCAAAAGGAGGCGGAGCCAAGGCCAGGTTCCGCAGAGGCAGCGCCTGTGCTCGCCGCGTCAACCTCAGCCCATCCATCTACGCTGCTGCTTCTGCGCCTGAGGGGAGGGGGCGCCTGGCCTGGCTTGGAGCGGCTTCCTTCGCAGGCTGCTGAGGGAAGAGGAGGCCGCGGGAAAGAAGGGCGGCGTGGAGCCTGAGGTGGAGGAAGGCCCCGACTCTCTGCAGCCGCTGGGCCATGAGCCACACGTGGGGCCGCCTCTGAAGCCGCTGCCCCGGACGAAGAGCATGCTCTGGACCAGACCTGGGCAACCTACAGCCTGCGGGCCGGATGTGGCCCGGCAGCCGATTCTGTCTGACCCGGGGAGAAGGGCGTTGGGGTTGGGGCCAAGAGGAAGGGGTGCCGCTGCTGCCATCCCATCACAGGCTGTGGGGCCTGCGTCGGCAGACGGCCCGCCGCTCCAGAAAACAGTTGGAGGAGCGGCGGCTTTGGAGTGCCTGCCATCCCAGGAGGCGATCTGGGTCTGCAGTGGGAGTAGTCAGCGACCTGCAGCGGCTGATCGCCCTGGCGACCTGGAAGACAATCAAGTCTTCCGGGTCGCCAGGGCGATCAGCTGCCGCAGGTTGCCGACTGCTCCCGCTGCAGGCCCAGATCGCCTCCCGGGATGGCAGGCACTCCATGGTGGGGCGATCATGGGGAACGACTATGGGCGAGAGCGGGCGGAGGCTTGCAGCCTCCGATCGCCTGCTGCTCTGCTGTGGCTGGGTCCGCTTTGCCATCCTCTGGGCTGGGTCCATTGGGCATTCCATCTTGGGATCCTTCCTCTTTTGAGGATGTCAGCCTCCATCTTGGTTCGCACCTTGTCTTCTTGAATTTCATTTCATTTTAGGGGTTTTTATTATTATTTTATAATAATTTTATTATAATAATATATAATAATATAATAAATAATATAATATAATATTATATTATAATTTCAATATATTATAATGTATATATATATATATACTATAATATAATTATGATATTAATACTAATAATATATGAATATTTCTTGATATATTAATATTTAATATTAATGATGTGTAATATATAGTAAATAAAAATAAATAAATAAATAATGTAGATTAGAATGTAGTTCCGCCTTTAGGTGCGGCCCTCCATAATATTTTTTGGTTCTCGTGTGGCCCCTTGGAAAATAATTGCCCACCCCTGCTCTGGACCCAGCCCGGCTTTCCCCGTCCCTTTGGGCCTCGGCTCTGCGGCACTCGCTCGCCCTCCTCTGCCTCCTTCCCAAGGGGTAACGAACTCGCTCCCCGCCACACAAAGGGGCCCGTTCCCTTCTCTTCAGTGACAGCACGCGCGCACCTTTCCCCTCAGCCCCATTGGCACAGGACAGGAAAGATGCGGCGTTGCGAGGCAGAGTGGGGGGGGAAGAGGTGTGTGTGTGTGTGTGTGTGTGTGCGCGTGGTAGAGGTTGGTTTAAAGGTTGGTTCCAAAGTGTGACCTAGGGCGCAAAAAGCTGTTAATCCGGGCCCGAGTGTGTGCTAAGTTAGTTGTACGTCCATCATCAGTACAGTGCAGAGTGCTCTTTGATTGCAGGTGAACTATAAATCCCAGTACCTACAACTAACAAATGCCAAGGCCAATTACCCCCCCCCCCCCAAATCCACCAGTATTCAAATTTGGACAGATCAGGTATCCGTGCCAAATTTGGTGCGTGCCAAAGTGCTGGTGCAGATCTATAAATCAAGGTTGTCCTCCACATTTGCCTGTATTTTTTTTTTTGTTCATTACAGTGCAGAGTGCTCTTTGATTGCAGGTGAACTATAAATCCCAGCAACTAACACAGCTATAAATCATGGCGAATTCCCTCCGAACCCCCCCAGTATTTTTCTTTGTTCATGGGGTTTCTGTGTGCCAAGTTAGGTCCAGGGCCATCGTTGGTGGGGTCCAGAGTGCTCTTTGATTGCAGGTGAACTATAAATCCCAGCAACCACAACAGCTATAAATCACGGCGAATTCCCCCCAAACCTCTCCAGTATTTTTCTTTGGTCATGGGGATTCTGTGTGCCAAGTTAGGTCCAGGGCCATCGTTGGTGGGGTCCAGAGTGCTCTTTGATTGCAGGTGAACTATAAATCCCAGCAACCACAACAGCTATAAATCACGGCGAATTCCCCCCAAACCTCTCCAGTATTTTTCTTTGGTCATGGGGTTTCTGTGTGCTAAACGTGGTCCAGGGCCATTGTCGGGGGGGGTGGGGTGGTGGTGGTGGTGGTGTCACAGTGCTCTGACTTGGTTATGGGTGAACTACAACTCCCATCATGTGGAGGCCATGTCCCAAACTCCTCCAGTATATTGAGTTGCTCTGTTTGTTGTGCAGACAGAGTTGGAAAGAGTAGGGAAGGGTGAAGGGAGAGGCAGTTTCCGTACTCAGCTTCTCAGCACAGATCAACTCGGGTTATTTCTTTTCTCTATGTGTAACGAACACGCTGCTCTGAAAATAGGGACCATCTCCAGGACTCCTTCCTCCATCCCCCTTCCATCTTCCCCTGGTCCTCGGAGAAGGTTACCCATAAAACGTCTCCATAGCAACAATCTGGTCCTCCTAGTGTCTCCATGGCAACAGTTCTAGCCATCCATTCGGCTTCTCTCCCCCAGAGCTATCCTTTCTGCCTATATACTGCCCTCTTGTGGTTGCATCGGAGCATTGCACACATACATAGCAATTTATTCATTTTTGGGTCCTTGACCCCTGAACTGAAATGGTTTTTAAATTGATGCCCCACCAGTATTTTAACTTGGATCATGAAGGGTATAGGTACCAAGTTTGGTTCAGATGTAGCACGCCAAGTACGAACCTTTGTAGGACAAACAAATATACATACATATATATATAGTAGTCCACGGTACTCTCTGGATGTAGGTGAACTACAACACCTGGATGTAGGTGCACCGGGGATGTGGCGCAGCTGGCTAAGTGTCAGCTGCATAAGATCTCTCTGACTAATAGGTCATGAGTTCGAGGCCTGCCTGGGTCGAGGTGGGTGCTCGACCTTTGAGTGTAGCCTGCTGTTTACCTTTGCAGCCCAAAAGACAGTTGCACCTGCCAAGTAGGAGATTAAGGTTCCACATTAAAGTGGGATGGCGAATTTTGACTGAATTATGAGGCCATTAAAGAACTCCAGGAACGCTGAGGAATGCGGAAGGAACAACAAGGGACGCTGGGAGCGCTGAGAGATGAGGAGTGTGCCAGCTCCCCCTGGTGGCCAGAGTTTGCCTCTGTTCGTCTATATGTGTTATGTGGAAACGGCAGGGATTGTCTGCTAAGTATGCGTACCTGTAATCCGCTCTGAGTCCCCTTCGGGGTGAGAAGAACGGAATATAAATAAAGTGTATTATTATTATTATTATTATTATTATTATTATTAGCTAGCTTGCGGATCCGGTGGTGCCCGGGTTATTTGAGGAAGGCATTGTGTGCCAAGGTTGGTTCCTATTAGATGTTTATGTGGCTTGCAGTGGTCTCAGGAACTTAGTGAAGGTACTGCAAGTCCCGTTGGCCATGATCCCTCCCCCTCCAAACAGCACCGGGATGGAGAGTGGGTCATGGGGTCTGTGTGTGTCACATTTAGTCTTGATCATTCTCTGGATGAGGGTTGCAGCAGTCTCGGAAGGTGAGTGAAGATCCATCCTCCTTGAAACAGCACCAGGGTGTAGAGTGGGTCAATGGGGCTCTGTGTGCTAATTTTGGTTTGTAGTGGTCATTGGGTGAGGGTCGCGTTGTGAAGTGGGCCATTGGGCCCCTGTGTGGCAAGTTTGGTCCTGATCCGTCACTGCTGTGGGCCGCAGTGTCTGACTGCCTGAGGCCTTTCCTTTTCCCTCTGAGTCACCTTAGAATGTTGGAATGTGGATGGCCAATCGGAGTCCTTTATGCAAATACCATTTCAGTGGCAACCAATCCCCTCTGTCTGGGGCCATAGAATGTTGGAGTTCTGAGGCTGGTCAATCAGAGTCCTTTATGGAAATAATCCCATAGTGGCAACCTATCGAAACGCTGTCACATATTCCTTGGGACCTCCGCACCTCCCAGAAAATGAACATTCCATGTCCATCAGAAAAAAACAGTCATTTGGCTAACTCAAGCATTCAGTTGCATTCTGTTTTGCTGGCCAATCAGAGTCCTTTATGCAAATAGTTTTTCAGTAGCAACCAATGACCTCTGTTTGGTGTCTTAGTTTGTTGGAGTTCTGAGGCTGGCCAATCTGAGTCCTTTATGCAAATAATCTGGTGCCTTAGAGCAGTGTTTCCCAACCTTTTTTGAGCCGCGGCACACTTTTAACATTTAAAAAATCCGGGGGCACACCACCAACCAAAATGACACAAAATGACACTGTAACACAGCAAAGAACGGTTGACGGTTGGTGGCCTGCTGGGAGCAGCTGCTGGGAGTGCGAAGCCAGGGAGGGGCGGAGCCAGGCTGTGCCATGCCCCGCCCCTACCCTCAGCTTCACCTCTCCCAGCAGCCCTCCAGCCTTGAGGGGCAGTGCCAAGCCAGCGGTGCCAGAGCCAGCACAATGCTGGCTTGGCCCTGTCCCCTCAAGGCTGGAGCAGCTGCTGGGAGTGCCGAAGCCGGGAGAGGGGGCAGAGCCAGGCCGTGCCATGCCCCGCCCCCTCCCCCCAGCTTCGGCTCTCCTACAGAGGAGGAGCATGAGCGGTGGACGGGCTTCAGTGGGCGGGGCTCCTCCTCCACGTGGCTTCAGCGAGCGAGGGGCAGGAGTCATGGCTTGGAGGCTGGCTGGGGAAACGGCCGAAGGAGGCGGCGCCCCGGTCCCTTCTTTTTCTTCGCCACTGCCCGGCCCTTCCTCCTCCCCCAAGCAGCAGGAGTTCGGCAGGAAGGGGGGGGGAAGGGGGGCAGAGAGCTTTTTTCGCGGCACAGCAGGAGGTCCGTCACGGCACACTAGTGTGCCACGGCACACTGGTTGAGAAAGACTGGCTTAGAGCAGGGGTGCTCACATTTTTACAGCATGCGAGCTACTCTTAAAGCAACCAAGTCCAAAAGATCTACCTGCCCCCGCCGCCGTGCGCTCCTGCGTGCTCCCGCCACTGCATGCTCTTGCCACCGCGCGTGGTCCTGCTTCTGTTTTCCGCCCGCGCAGCGCTTCTTCCGCCTGCGAGGCATTGCAGGAAGGAGAAAGCACGAGGCGGGGCGTCCAGAGGGAGCGCTCCGCCCTGCCTGTCTCGCTGGCAACGGAGGCTGCACAGCTGCTTCTGGACGAGAGAGAGGCAGGGCGCTCCCTCCAGGGGCCCCGCCTCATGCTTCCTTTTTCCTGCAATGCCCTGCAGGCGAAAGAAGCACTGTGAGAGCGGAAGCCAACAGCAGGAGCGCGCATGCGCGCAGGGTGTGCATGCGCATGGCAGGAGCACCCCATCCAGCTGGTGAGGCCCGAAGATCACCCGGAAGAGGGCCGAAGATCTACTAGTAGCTCCCGAGCTACCTAATGAGCACCCCTGCCTTAGAGTGTCGGTGTTCTGAGGCTGGCCAATCAGTGTCCTTTATGCAAATAATCCTACAGTGGCAACCAATCGAAACACTGGCACATATTCCTCCCTCCGCACCTCCGCACCGCCGCAAATACTGACTTTTATTATATACATAGATAGATAGATTATTAACTACAACTCCGAAAGAAGCAAAAACCTGGCTGTGTCGCTAGGACAGCCTTTCTCAACCTGGGGATCGGGACCTCTGGGGGGGGGGGGTGTTGTGAGGGGGTGTCAGAGGGGTCGCCAACGACCATCAGAAAACACACTATTTTCTGTTGCTCATGGGGGTTCTGTGTGGGAAGTTTGGCCCAATTCTGTCCTTGGTGCAGTTCGGAATGCTCTTTGAATGTAGGGGAACTATAAATCCCAGCAACGACAACTCCCAAATGTCAAGGTTTATTTCCCCCCAACACTCCACAAGATGGATCTGTGCCAAGTTTGGTCCAGGTCCATCATGGTGTGAGTCCACAGTACTCTATGGATGTAGGTGAACTATAACTCCAAAACTCAAGGTCAGTGCCCACCAAACGCTTCCAGTATTGTCTGTTGGTCATGGGAGTTCCGTGTGCCAAGTTGAGTTCAATTCCATCGTTGGTGGAGTTCAGAGTGTTCTTTGATTGTAGGTGAACTAGAAATCCCAGCAACTACAATTCCCAAGTGACAAAGTCGATTCTCCCTAACCCCACCAGTATTCAAATTTGGGTGTGTCGGGTATTCGTGCTAAATGTGGGCCAGTGAATGAAAATACATCCTGCATTTCACGTATTTACATTACGATTCACGACAGGAGCGAAATTAGTTATGAAGTAGCAACAGAAATAAGCAGCATTCCTCCGCCATCCACTTCCATGTCGTTTCCTGCGTTTGCAACAGGAAATGTTTCCTTCATGACATTGCCGGGGCTGTTTGGCATATTTATGATATGTAAAAATACCAAATGCCCCAAAGAGGCGCATATGCCATATGCTGCTTGCACACGTGCGTCCTGAATTTGGCCACGTGAGCCTCCAAAGGAGAAACATAGGAATAACATTGGTTTTTTAAAAACACAATCTTCCCAAACTTTGCGCGGAAAAGCCGCCTCCAGTGACTTGGTTCCATGGTTTCTTTGCCCCGCAGACAGTCGCCTTTCCCTTTAAGGACACGGCCCTGGACGTGGCGTCATCCACCGGCCTTGTCTCCATTCATTATTAATTCACTGCAAACCAAATTACTTCCATTGGAGTGATTATGTTTCGAGAGCACCGGTTTGCTTTGAAAGTGTGCGCTAGAATTACTTTATTGAACACATGATATGAAAAAGAAACTGGATTGAATGGCAGTGTAGACTCATATAATCCAAAGCAGATAACATGGATTTGGAAACTGGATTATATGACAGTGTAGACTCAAACGATCCAAAGCAGATAATATGGATTCAGAAACCGGGCTATATGGCAGTGTAGACTCATACAATCCAGTTCAAAGCAGATAATCTGGATTCAGAAACTGGATTGAATGGCAGTGTAGACTCATATAATCCAAAGCAGATAACCTGGATCCAGAAACTGGATTATATGACCGTGTAGACTCATATACAGTAATCCAAGTCAAAGCAGACAATCTGGATTCGGGAACTGGATTATATGACAGTGTAGACTCATATAATCCAGTTCAAAGCAGATAATCTGGATTCAGGAACTGGATTATATGACAGTGTAGACTCATATAATCCAGTGCAAAGCAGATAATCTGGATCCAGAAACTGGATTATATGACAGTGTAGACTCATATACAGTAATCCAAGTCAAAGTAGATAATCTGGATTCGGGAACTGGATTATATGACAGTGTAGACTCATATAATTCAGTTCAAAGCAGATAATCTGGATTCGGAAACTGGATGGAATGGCAGTGTGGACTCATATAACCCAAAGCAGATAACCTAGATTCAGAAACTGGATTATATGGCAGTGTAGACTCATGTAATTCAGTTCAAAGCAGATAATCTGGATTCAGAAACTGGATTGAATGGCAGTGTGGACTCATATAACCCAAAGCAGATAATATGGATTTGGAAAATGGATTATATGACAGTGTAGACTCATATAATCCAAGGCAAAGCAGATAATCTGGATTCGGGAACTGGATTATATGGCAGTGTAGACTCATACAATCCAGTTCAAAGCAGATAATATGGATTCAGAAACTGGATTATATGGCAGTGTAGACTCGTATAATGCAGTTCAAAGCAGATAATATGGATTTGTAAACCGGGTTGTATTGCCGTTTAGACCCATATACTAGCAGTTCAAAGCAGATAATCCGGGTTTGGAAACTGGATTATATGGCAGTATAGATCCAACCTGTGATTTTGTTTTGCTTTTTTTAAAAAGGAGGTGTAACTGCGACATGGGCTGATTCATTTGGATGCACGTTCTGTCTGCATAGAACTCAGGCCCGGATTACCGATAGGGCCAACCTAGGCCATGGCCTAGGGGCGCAAGCCGAGGGGGGCGCAGATCACGAACCAAAAAAAATGTTATAAAATAATTTTAAAAATCACGCCGCGATTGGCTCCTGCCACTTGGTACCCAAAAGGAGGCGGAGCCAAGGCCCATCCATCTACGCCGCTGCTTCTCAGCCAGTGCTTTTGCGCCTGAGGGGAGGGGAGGAGACGCCTGGCCTGGCCTGGCTCGGAGCGGCTTCCTTCGCAGGCTGCTGAGGGAAGAGGAGGCCGCGGGAAAGAAGGGCAGCGTGCGGCGTGGAGGCCCGGAGGGGAGCCTGAGGTGGAGGAAGGCCCCGACTCTCTGCAGCCGCGGGACCATGAGCCGCACGTGGGGCCGCCTCTGAAGCCGCTGCCTTGGCGAAGAGCATGCTCTGGACCCAGCCCGGCTTTCCCCGTCCCTTTGGGCCTCGGCTCTGCGGCACTCGCTCGCCCTCCTCTGCCTCCTTCCTGAGGGGTAACGAACTCGCTCCCCGCCACACAAAGGGGCCCGTTCCCTTCTGTTCAGTGACAGTGTGCACGCACCTTTCCCCTCAGCCCCATTGGCACAGGACGGGAAGGATGCGGCAGCGAGGTGGAGGGGGGGAGAGAGGTGTGTGTGTGGGGGTGCGCGGTAGAGGTTGGTTTAAAGGGGGCATAAGTGTGGCCTAGGGCGCAAAAAGCTGTTAATCCGGGCCTGCATAGGACTCGATTTGGTGAGCCAGGACATTGACTCGCACTGGCGCAAGGGCCTTCCATTATGATCTCATGGCACCAATGTGTCCTTAACGTGATAAGCCAGGGCTGTCCAACTTCTACCGGCCCAGGGGCCTGAATTTCGGTCACTGATGACCTGGGGGGCCTAAGGGTCTGCCTCCGCCCCCGGCTCCGCCCCCGACTGGGTCGAAGAAGGTCCTAATCGCGTCTGTGGGCCTCAGCGATCCAGTAGTAGAGTAGCCAAAGAGTATCGCGAGAATACGCAATCCACACGGGATTTCGCTGCCAACGCCGGCGTGATCTCGCGTTGACAGCGAAATCCTGTGTGGATTGCGTATTCTTGTGATACTTGCTCCGAAAAGTAGGTATTTTTTTGAAATTTTTATTATTTATTTTATTTTTCAATTTTTATTTTTTATTAAAAAGCTTAGGGGGGCTTAGGGAAGGGGCTGGGGGGGCGTATACGGCCCCCGGGCCGCCAGTTGGACGGCCCTGTGATAAGCTAAGTTGTAATTGCTTTGAAAGCATAGAAAAAAAAGGGGGACGAAAGCGAAGCGTTGCCTTGCTGGATGAGAAACCTAACCACAACCTTTTTTTCTCCTTCTCTTCCTATTTCAGATTTTCCTGCTGGCCTGCCCTCCCTGCCACTTCGCCATGATCCTCTTCAGGTGATGCTTTCAGTGAATTATGCAAACCATTTAAGCACATAGACTCCTCTTTGTACTCCTTGTCAGGCCCGGATTACCCATAAGGCCACCCTAGGCCATGGCCTAGGGGCGCAAGCCGAAAGGGGCGCACTTCAGGGACCAAAAAAATGTTGCAACAAAACCACAACGCGTGGCATGGAGTGGACTCTCTCTCTCTCTCTTCCTCTCTCTCTCTCGGGGGAGGGCAGGGGGAAAGCGCTGTGAGGGGGCGGGGGAGGAGGGAATGGCGCCCCCCCCATCGCCATCTCCCCCGCCCCATTGTCAAGGAAGGAGAGCGCAAGGAGGAGGAGGAGGGAAGCCCCCGGGGCCGCTGCCGGGCATGCCCAGCACCCAGGAACATGGCGGAGGAGGCGAGGCCATGGCGCTCACGCCCTCCCTCCTGTCGCACATGCCCGGCAGCGGCCCTGGGGGCTTCCCTTCCTCAGAGGAGGAGGAGGAGGAAGGAAGGGAAGCCCCCAGGGCCGCTGCTGCACCCAGGAACATGGCGGAGGAGGCAGAGGCCGCGGCGCTCACGCCCTACCTCCTGCTGCGCATGCCCGGAAGCGGCCCCGGGGGTGGGGCTTCCCTTCCTTCCTCCTCCTCCTTGACTCAAGGAAAGAGGGCGCGGCGAGGAGGAAGAGGTGGAGGGAAGCCTCCGGTCCCTGAACTGCGCCTCTTTTCCTTCCTCCTTATCTTACCTTCTTTCCTCCATCCTTGCCTTCCACCATTTCATCCTTCCTTCCTTCCCTTTTGTCTTTCCTTCCTTGCCTTCTTCCTTCTCCCTCCTTCCTTACATCCTTCCCTTCAACCCTTTCGTTCTTCTTTCCTTCCTTCCTTCCTTCCTTCCTTCCTTCCTTCCTTCCTTCCTTCCTTCCTTCCTTCCTTCCTTCATTGGGCAGCCAGTCCTAGAAGGGAGTGCTAGCATGTGACCCCCAAGTTAGAAAGTTTGCCCATGACTGGTGTAGAATATGAGCCAAATTTAGACCAATCGGTTCACTCCAACTACCGCCCAGTGTCGAACCTTCCGTTCCTGGGCCTTAAGGTGATTGAGAGGGCGGTGGCGGGGCAGTTGCAGCGGTTCCTTGAGGACACAGCCGGCTTAGATCCCTTCCAGTCCGGCTTCCGTTCTGGGCACGGGACGGAGACCGTGTTGGTCGCCATTTCAGATCAGCTTCGTTGCCAGCTGGACAAGGACGGCTCAGCGCTGCTTGTGTTATTGGACCTCACGGCAGCTTTGCATACGGTCGATTACAATCTTTTGGCCCACCGCCTTGCCGCTGCTGGAGTCAGGGGGACAGCCCTGAAATGGGTGTTGTCCTTTCTGCACAACTGGGGACAGCGAGTGGAGAGGGGAGGTATATTCTCCGAGAGGGCCCCTCTAATTTGTGGGGTCCCTCAAGGGGTTATACTCGCCCTTTTGTTATTCAACATCTCTATGCGACCACTTGCTGGTCTGGTCCGAAGCTTTGGGCTGGAATGTGATCAGTACGCTGACGACACCCAGCTTGTTCTGAAGACAGAAGGCCGGCCGGACTCCGTTCCCTCTTGTTTCCAACAGTGCCTTGGAGCCGTGACTGGTTGACTGCGTAGCAATAGATGGAGGGTGAATCCAGCAAAGACGGAGATGCTGTGGTTGGGGCGCCCAGTGGGTGGGGAGGCCCGACTGCCTACCTTGGATGGCGAGGCACTACGCCCGGCATCCTCAGTAAAGAGCCTTGGGGTCGTTTTTGACCCGTTGCTGTTGATGGAAGCCCAGGTTTCCACTGTCAGCAAAACCGCTTTTTTCCACCTGCGGCAAGCTATCCAGGGATGACCTGGCCATGGTGATCCAAGCCATGGTCATCTCGAGACTGGACTACTGTAACGCCCTTTACATTGGCCTGCCCTTGTCCGTGATCCGGAAACTTATGCTCGGCCAGAACGCCGGTGCACGACTTCTCGCTGGTATTTCAGTGAGATGTCACATAACTCCCATTCTCCAGCAGCTTCATTGGCTTCTGGTTGAGCACCAGATCACCTTCAAGGTGATGGTATTAACCTTCAAGGCCTTGCATGGTCTGGGGCCGCTGTATCTGAGGGACCCTCAGATACAGGACCCTCATCCCCTACCAACCCCAGAGGTCACTCCGCTCCGAACAATTGAATCTCCTTGAAGTGCCGACCTTCAAATCCATCCGCCTAACAGCTACCCGGCGCAGAGCCTTTTCTGTCGTAGCGCCTTCGATTTGGAATACTCTTCCAAGCGAAGTGCGGGCCTTGCATGATTTACCATTTTTTCGCAAGGCCTGCAAGGCCTACCTTTTCTGGCTAGCTTTTGATTGCTGAGGATAGATAATTTTTATCCTGTCTAGTTTTTAACTGTTTGTGTTTTGATGATTGTGAGCCGCTCCGAGCCCTCGGGGAGTGGCGGCGTACAAATCCAAATAATAAATAAATAAATAAATGTTCCTAGCGCAGGACATAGAGGTAGCCAAGCTTCCACGTGCTTGTTCTTACAATGCTAAAATATGTCTTAACGTTACGCCCCAGTTTGATGTGAATATTTCTGCCTTTCCGAGGTGACCGGGCTCTTTTCTTTCCATAGGCTGCAGATGCATATGCTGAATGGGGCGCTTTTGGCGCTGCTTTTCCCTGTGCTTAATACACGATTGGTAAGTCAACAGAGCCTGTCTGCCTATCTGTTTGATTTGATGTCGCTTCCATTTTCCTTCCATCGCTATCTCTGTTTCCCTTGGAAAGATAACAAGAGGGGACTTGAGGCAATGCCAGCAATGAGCTGAGTGTGTCATCTAAGTGGGTTGTGGCTGATTCAGTTGCACAACTGTGATCTTTGACCACACGCCCAAAGTTATAGCTGAGTGGCATTGATCCTAATCTCTAGTCGAGGTGCTTAACTCTGCGGTAATTAAATCCCAATTTTATGGTGTGTAAGCATGTTTGCACTGACACATTTCCTAAAGTGACACTCTTCCAATAAGGTCCAGGCCGAGCATTCAGGTGTGAGGCATGCGCGAGGCCGTCGAGACTGGAGTTCCCCAAACAGTGTCTCTGATCCGCTTTTGGGCATGAGCCATGTGCAAGGCGGCTGGGACTGGAGTCCCTCCAACGGCGCCTCTGCTTCACCTTCAGGTGTGAGGCATGCGCGAGGCCGTCGAGACTGGAGTTCCCCAAACAGCGCCTCTGATCCACCCTCGGGAATGAGCCATGCGCAAGGCGGCTGGGACTGGAGTCCCTCCAACGGCAGCTCTGCTCCATTTTCGGGTGTGAGGCATGCGCATTCCGTTGGGACTGGAGTTCCCCAAACAGCGCATCTGATCCGCTGTCGGGCGTGAGCCATGCACAAAGCGACTGGGACTGGAGTCCCTCCAACGGCGCCTCTGCTCCACCTTCGGGTGTGAGCCATGAGCGAGGCCGTTGGGACTGGAGCCCCTGAAAACAGAGTGAGGAGCGTACCCTCCGACACTAGAGGCCCTCCCTTGAGCTCAAGCCCACCATCAGGGCCAGTCTATGCCGGAGCGTGTTCTCCGATACCAGAGGCCCTCCGTTTGGCGTCACCCTTCTATCGGGGACAGCCGATGCCAGAGCGTGCCCTCCGATACCGGAGGCCCTCTGTTTGGCGCCACCACTCTATCGGGGATAGCCGATGCTGGAGCGTGCCCTCCGATACCGGAGGCCCTCCGTTTGGCGCCACCCCTCTATCGGGCATAGCCGTTGGCAGAGCCTCCGTTTGCGCCACCCCTCCGATACCGGGGGCCCTCTGTTTGGCGCCACCACTCTATCGGGGATAGCCGATGCCAGAGCGTGCCCTCCGATACCGGAGGCCCTCCGTTTGGCGCCACCCCTCTATCGGGGATAGCCGATGCCAGAGCGTGCCCTCCGATACCGGAGGCCCTCTGTTTGGCGCCACCCCTCTATCGGGGATAGCCGATGCTGGAGCGTGCCCTCCGATACCGGAGGCCCTCCCTTTGGCGCCACCCCTCTATCGGGGATAGCCGATGCCAGAGCATGCCCTCCGATACCAAAAGCCCTCTGTTTGGCGCCACCCTCTATCGGGGCCTGATGATACTGGAGCGCACCTCCTATGCTAGCGACGAACGGAAAAGCGCCATGGCCTCTATGCCGGCAGTTAGACCGGCAGTTAGACAGCAGCTCTAACATCACCATACAGCGCGGGCCACACAGCCTGGAAAACTCACAGCAACCCAGTGATTCAGGCCATGGAAGCCTTCAACAACACATAGAACATGTTCACGGGGAGAAACTCTTCCAAAACAATGAGGAGGCCTGCCATAGATGTCGGCAAAACGTCAGGAGAGAAATCTCACTGCAACCCAAACTTGGGATTATTTTGGTCACACGTGAACCATGAGCCAGCAGAGTGCTGCTGCAGCAAAAAGGGCAAATGCTTTTCTAGCCTCCTTAATAGCAATATCGTTTCCATTTCAAGAGAAGCGAGAGTCCTGTCCTATTTTGTGCTGGTCACGCCTTACCTGGAGTCCTGGACAACTTGGTTGATGGTAGGAAAACGGTCCCAATTATCTCAATTCCTGCATTTTATGTATATTTATTATTATTATTTATTTATTTAAAACTTGTCTACCCCGGCGGCCTTTTCACCTCCGAAGAGGGACTCAGACCGGCAAACAGCAAGTATTCAATGCTAACATTTAAAGTCTAAAAGCATCATAAATTTACAATAAAACTATCAAATACAAATACAATAAAATACATTTAAAAAGCCTTTCGCCAAAGTAAAATCAAGTCCAGCTCAATCCGTATATTTGGTCCGTATCAAGTGGTTAGCGACTTTAGTCACTTCACGATCTCCTCCTTCATTCTGCGAAGGCCTCATTGCACAGCCACGTTTTCACCCGATTCCTAAAAGTCAGGAGGAGGGGGTGGATCTGATTTCATTTGGGAGGGAATTCCACGGCCGGGGGGCCACCACAGAAAAGGCCCTGTCCCTCGTCCCCACCAGACGCGCCTGCGAAGGTGGTGGGACCGAGAGCAGGGCCTCTCCAGACGATCTTAGCACTCTTGACGGTTCATAGGGGAGAATACGTTCGGAGAGGTAAACTGGGCCGGAACCGTATAGGGTTTTGTAGGTCAACACCAGCACTTTGAATTGTGCTCAGAAGCTAATTGGCAGCCAGTGGAGCTGGCGCAACAGGGGAGTTGTGCGCTCCCTGTACCCCGCTCCCGTTAGTAGTCTGGCTGCTGCGCGCTGGACTAATTGCAGCTTCCAGGCAGTCTCCATAGGCAACCCCATGTAGAGAGCATTGCAGTAGTCTATATGGGATGTAACCAGAGCGTGGACCACCCTGGCCAAGTCTGACTTCCCAAGGTACGGGTGCAGCTGGCGCACAAGCCTAAGCTGTGCAAAAGCTCCCCTGGCCACCGCCGAGACCTGGGGCAGCAGACTCAGTGATGAGTCCAGGATCACTCCCAGACGGCGAACCTGTGCCTTCAGGGGGAGTGTGACCCCGTCAAGCACAGGCTGCAACCCTGTGCCATGTTTGGCCTTACGACTGACCAGGAGGACCTCTGTCTTGTCCGGATTTAGTTTCAATCTGTTAGCCCTCATCCCGTCCGTTACAGCGGCCAAGCACCGGTTCAGGACTTGAACAGCCTCCTTAGTAGCAAGTGGGAAGGAGTGACAGAGTTGGACATCATCTGCGTACAGGTGACACCGCACCCCGAAACTCCGGATGATCTCCCCCATAATATAGACCATAATGTTTAAGACCGAGGTTGAGGTATGGGCATTTACCCTTTGCCATTTAGAACAACGTATTGTAGGCACACTCCCTTGATCTCCAGTATTGGATGATTAGTTGACCATTGATTGGAAACCGTTGGCCAAAGCGGTCCGCAAACACTTCTGCTGACCAGGGTGCTTCCTTCAGCCGTCCCTATCTGTGTCCAGGCAGAGAGTGTCTTAACAAGATATGCTCTTAAAAACCCATTGCTGCCTAGATTAAGAGCTGATTAATGATTGCCTCCATTAGCGAGATTATGGCAGCTTTAGCGGAGGGGACGGCAGCCGGGCGCTTGCCATTGCAAAGCCACTTAAGCGGCCGCGCTCTTTGCAAGGCTGTCTGTCTGCACGGGAAGCAGGCCGTTTGCCCCAGGTCAGGCGACACCAGAGAGGATATTTATTTATTTATTTATTATTCAATTTTATATTCCGCTCCTCCCTGCAGGCTCGGGGCGGATTACAGCATACAATAAAACATACATTAAAACATCCAATAAAACATCCATAAAATTCCATACATTACAGTGGTGAATAACGAAGATTACATTGTTGACTCAGATGTAGACGTGCCCTTTGCACTCAGGCTTAGCTAAACGCCAACCTAAAGAGGGCGGTCTTACACGCTCTTCGAAAGAGGGCGAGCTCAGAAATCGCCCGAGTATGATCGGGGAGCGAATTCCAGAGCACTGGAGACGCAACAGAGAAGGCTCGCTGTCTCGTGGAGGACAGATGGCAGGAGCAGATCGATGGAATGACCAACAGATTCTGCTCTTCTGAGCGCAGTGATCTCGGGGGAACGTACGGGGTAAGGCGGTCCCTTAGGTACACAGGCCCTAGACCGTGAGTGGCCTTAAAGGTTAAAACCAGTACCTTGAAGGCAATTCGGTACTCGATGGGAAGCCAGTGCAGTTGCCGGAGGATGGGAGTAATATGCTCGCTCACCAGTGCTCCCACCAGCAAGCGAGCAGCGGCATTCTGCACTAGCTTGAGTTTCCGAATTGTCGATAAGGGAAGGCCAACGTAGAGGGCGTTACAGTAGTCCAGCCTCGAGATGACAATCGCTTGGATCACCGTGGCCTGGACAGGTAGGGCGCCAGTCGTCTAGCCTGTCGTAGGTGGAAAAACGACGTTTTGCTAACCATGGAGACCTGGTTCTCCATGGATAGCAAAGGGTCCAGTTGGACACCCAAGCTCTTAACAAGGGATGACGGGCTGAGTTGCTCACCATCCAGGGTAGGCAACCGGCACTCATCCATCCCAGGGCGACCGGGCCACAAGATCTCCGTCTTCGACGGATTCACCTTCAGCCGGCTGGCACGCAGCCAACCAGTCACAGCTTCGAGGCATTGATGGAAACAATCGGGTACGGTGTCCGGCCTGCCGTCCATTCTCAGCAGAAGCTGGGTGTCATCAGCGTACTGATAACACTCCAGACCAAAGTCGCGAACCAGTTGGGCCAGGGGGCGTATATATATGTTGAATAATAAGGGAGAGAGGATGGCCCCCTGGGGGACCCCACAACTTATTGGGAGCCTCCCGGAGACCTCCTCTTACCTCTCCACACGTTGTCCCCGATCCTGGAGAAAGGAGGCCACCCACTTAAGGGCAGTCCCCCTAACCCCAGTCACGGCTAAACGGTGGGTCAACAAATAATGATCTACGGCAGTGCTGTCCAACTTCTTCCGGCCCAAGGGCCAGAAGAAGTGTCACTGATCACCTGGGGGGGCCGCAGGTGATCAGTGAGCGGGGGGCGTGGCTGCTCCTGGGGGCGTGGCTGCTCCTGGGGGCGTGGCCGCTCCTGGGGGCGTGGCCACTCTCGGGGGCGTGGCCGGCCTCCTGCGCGGCCCGCCCAATTTCGGGAGGGTTTCCCTGGGTGACGGTAGGCTGGGTGACGCCTGACGCCACCCAGCCTAACGTCACTCAGGGAAACCCCTTCCCACAAGCCTGGATGGCTGGCGGGGGAAGCGAGAAGCGCCGCTCGCTTCCCCCGCCAGCCTTCCAGGCTTTGGGGAGGGTTTTCAACCGGCTCCCGTGTCCCTCTGAGCAGAGGGACACGGGAGCTGGGCGAAAACTCCCCCGCGTCTCGAGTGCCGGGTGAAAACCCTTCCCCAAACCTGGAAGGCTCGCGGGAAAGCGAGCACCGTTCTCGCTTCCCCAGCCAGCCATCCAGGCTGGCGGGAGTTTTTCGCCGCTGCCGTGATGCCTTGGAAGGGAGGCAGGCGCCGCGGGGGACCCCCCTCCCTTCCAAGGCATCGGCGCCGGAGAGAGAGGGAAGAAGAGGGCGGTGCAGGGAGGAGGAGCTGGCTCACTTCCTCCTCCCTGCCCCGCCTCCCCTCCACGGCCGCCATTTAATTTTTTTAAAAATTAAAAATGGCCGCCGGGGGCATAGCGGGGGCCGTGTCCAACAGGCTGGGGGGGCCATGTACGGCCCCCGGGCCGCCAGTTGGGCAGCCCTGATCTACGGTATCAAACGCTGCTTTTAGATCTAACAAAACAAGCAGGGCTGACCCGCCCTGGTCCAGCTGGTGGCGAAGTTGGTCTGTAATGGTGACTAGCACGGTCTCCGTCCCAAGCCCAATACGGAAGCCGGACTGGAAGGGATCAAGTCCAGCTGTGTCTTCTAAGATATTGGGAATCCTTTTGCCTCCTGAGACATTCCAGGGTCCCAAGTCATCTCTGGGCAGAATTTTGGCTGATTTTTTCCTTTTGGGTTCCTTTGAGTTTTCCGGGCTGTCTGGCCATGTTCCAGAAGCATTCTCTTCTGACGTTTCGCCTGCATCTCTGGCAGGCATCCTCAGAGGTTGTGAGGTCTGTTGGAAATTGGGAAAATGGGGTTTATATATCTGTGGAATGATGTCCAGGGGGGGATAAAGAACTCTTGTCTGCTTGATGCAAGTGTGAATGTTGCAATTGACCACCTTGATTAGCATTTAATGGTTCAGGTTGCTGGCTTTGCCTGGGGAATTGTGTTTATACATCTCCGATCAGATATATAAACCCAATTTTCCTAGTTTCCAACAGACCTCACAACCTCTGAGGATGCCTGCCCATAGATGTGGGTGAAATGTCAGCCATGAAAACCTTTGTTTCCAAGAGATTTGAGGTGCTTTGGAACAGTGTTTCCCAACCAGTGTGCCACGGCACACTAGTGTGCCATGGGCGATCATCAAGTGCGCCATGGGAAAACCTCCAATATACCCATTCTTCCCCCTCCTGCCGAACGGATGGACTGTCCCCTCCCCATGAGGAAGAGGCCCGCCCATCATTATTTGAGTCCACAGTGCTTTCTGGATGTAGGTTAAACTGTAACTCCCAAATGTCAAGGTCTATTTTCTCCAAACTCCATCTGTGTTCACATTTGGGCATAGTGAGTATTCATGCCAAGTGTGCTCCAGATCCATCATTATTTGAGTCCACAGTGCCCTCTGGGTGTCGGTGAACTACAACTTCCAAACTCAAGGTCAATTCCCAAGCAAACCGTTTCAGTACTTTCTGTTGGTAATGAGAGTTCAATATGCCAAGTTTGGTTCAATTCCATTGTTGCAAGAGTTCAGGGTGCTCTTTGATTGTGTGTTAATTATAAATCCCAGAAACTGTAACTCCCAAATGTCAAGGTCTATTTCCCCCAAACTCCATCTGTGTTCACATTTGGGCATAGTGAGTATTCATGCCAAGTTTGGTCCTGATCCAACATTGTTTGAGTCCACAGTGCTCTCTGGATGTCAGGGAACTACAACTCCAAAACTCAAGGCCAATGCCCACCAAACTCTTATAGTATTTTCTCTTGGTTATGGGAGTTCTGTGTGGGAAGTTTGATTCCATTCCATCATTGGTGGGGTTCAGGATGCTCTTTGATTGGTGGTGAACTATAACTCCCAGCAACTACAACTCCCAAATGACAAAATCAATTTTTTGACTGATGGTCCCTCCTTGGGTTAGTATTAGTATGTTTTGTGCCAGTATATCTATGTTGTGTTCATCGAAACAGGCCCAGGTTTCACACTGAGTGTATAAATACATTTTAAAACATATTAACTCTATGTATGACTGTGTTAGAGTGTCATTTTGTGTCATTTTGGTTGGTGGTGTCCCCAGGATTTTGGAAATGTAAAAAATGTGCCGCGGCTCAAAAAAGGTTGAAAAACACTGCTTTGGAAGGTTAAAGGAAGCAAACCCCTGGAGTCTGGACACATTTAGGCTTGGAAATCAGTCTGAATATTTTAAAGGGAACACAAAGGGGCAGATTACAGAACAGGGGCAGATTATATGCAAACATTCTCGGCATTACTTCGCGAACGAAGATTCTTAGGAAGGACTCATCCCAGGCTTTTTACAAGCGCGTTGATGACTATAAAGGCCAATCCGAGATAGCCAAGTTCGGTTGCACAAAGCACAGCAGAAAGTCTCCTTGGGTGATGTTGTTTCCAAGTTGTAGTTTTTTCTGCGTTGTCGTTTCTCTTCGAGACCCGTTCGGCGTGTCTTCTCGAAAGAGGCCGCAGCATTGTGGGTAGTGCGTCTCCATGCCTCCCGATGTGAGGCCAGGGTGGACCATTGTTGGTGATCAATCTGGCCGAGCCTGAGATTAGGGTTACATATGTCCCTTATTCTAAGGGGCGTCCCTTATTCCGGCCCCAAATTTCGGGTCCCTTATTTTCAGCTCCTGTATTGACGGGACAGGTGGCAGCAGGAGGCGAGGCTGGGCCAGTACATATACAGTAACTACACAAAATTCTGGCAGAGAAAATACTGTAAACACACACTCAGACAATAGAAATAAAAGTATGCTGGATACTTGTATTATACAATAATACAAGTATCCAGCATACTTTTATTTCTATTGTCTGAGTGTGTGTTTACAGTACATATACACACATACTTCCTTCCTCCTCCATCCTGCTACCCCTTTTGGCTCCCCTCGTTTCCTCTCGCCTCCCCACGAGTGGCTGGGAATTGTAGTCCAAGGCTGCCTCCTCTTGATTGATAGGTGTGCGCAGCCCTTTTGGGTGGGACTCCATTTCCCAAGAGCCCTTGCTCCCGGGGGAGGAGAAGGAGGAGGAGGAAAAGGAAGAGGGAGAAGGGGGTCTTTCGGTCTTCATGGCGCTACCAGTGAGCGGTCCGAGGGAGCTGCAGGTGCGGCGCGGGGAGATGCAGGTCCGCATAGAGCTGCTGATCATGGAGACCCAGAGCCAGGTCTGCCGCGCCCTCGCCCACCTCGACTGCAGGGCCGCTTTCATTGTTGACTGCTGGGAAAGGAAGGAAGGTGACCCCCTGCCAGGCACACAAATCATAGCTACACCGGAGCTGAGGGGCGGGTGGGGGTCTCTGGAGGGCTTTTGAGCCAGACGGGCATCTGTCGGGAGGGCTTGGGTT
This sequence comes from Anolis apletophallus, assembly GCA_030556195.1. Classification (NCBI taxonomy): domain Eukaryota; kingdom Metazoa; phylum Chordata; class Lepidosauria; order Squamata; family Anolidae; genus Anolis; species Anolis apletophallus. The sequence goes on from JARBWK010000016.1 coordinate 41,596,674, forward strand.
GTGCCTTCTTGCAGAATGGCCCAAGTAGATGATATAGCCCTGAATGCATGCGAAAGGAGGCTTCAGTTAGACCCCAGTCTAAAGATCACTCCAAAGTGTGATGCCACAGCTGAAAAAGCCAAGGCTGCATCAAAAGGAGTACAGTTAGGGTTGCCTAACGTTTGATTTTCAAGTTTTTATGAAGTGTCCCTTATTTTTGTGAAAAATCCTGTATTTTTAGGTAAATGTCCCTTATTTCTTATATCAAAAAGTGGCAACCCTACCTGAGATGTTGTTTCAGGGAGTCCTTATATCTCTTTTTGGGGGCGCTTCTCTTGCGCTGACCCGTGGCGAGTTCACCATAGAGTAGTATCTTTGGGAGGCAGTGGTCCTCCATCCTAGAGACGTGCCCTGCCCAGCGCAGCTGTGTTCCCAATAGCATGGTCTCAACGCTGGTGCTCCCTGCTTGCTCAAGGACAGCAACATTAATCACATAGTGGGCCGAGTGTATATTTAGGATTGTGCGAAGACAGCGCTGATGAAAGCGTTCGAGGAGTCGTAGGTGTTGGCGAGAGGTGACCCATGTTTCAGACCCATAGAGGAGAATAGACAGTACGATAGCGCTGTACACACTGATTTTGGTGCTTTGCCTCAGGTGCTTGTTGCTCCAGACTCTTTTGTGAAGCCTTCCGAATGCACTCTATGACTTTGCTAATCTGTGATCTATCTCTTTCTCAATCTTGGTGAACTCTGAAGAGATGATGCTTGCTGAGGGGGGATGATGATGTTCTTACTGTGGTGCTGGTAGAGGACTTCCGGGCTGAACTTCAGCACAGATGTGCCTATGCTGACGTGGGGATGATGGTGTTCTTACTGTGGTGCGGGCTGGTAGAGGACTTCCGTTTCCTTCAGGCTGAACGGACTTAAGCACAGATGTGCCTATGCTGACGTGGGGATGATGGTGTTCTTACTGTGGTGCGGGCTGGTAGAGGACTTCCATTTTCTTCAGGCTGACTTCCAGCCCAAACAGCTCTGCAGCTGTTGCAAAACAGGATGTGAGGCGCTGCAGGGCTGCTTCTGAATGGGCGGCAAGGGCAGCATCGTCAGCCAAAAGCAGCTCACGGACTAGATAGTTTAGAGTCTTAGTGCGGGCCTTCAGACGGCTTAAGTTGAACAAGTTGCCATCAGTAAAATAGCGTATACATGCCGCCTTCGAGGTCTGCCGTAGCCCTTTGGAGCATCATGCTGAAGAAGATTGTAAATAGGGTTGGTGCAAGAACACAACCTTGTTTCACTCCATGAGTTATGAGAAAGGGCTCCGAGAGCATCGCCGCATCTGACTTGACCGTGCTGGCCCTCATGTAACAGGGTAATCATTTTGAGGAATTTGGGGGAATCCTAGACGTTCCAGGATCTGCCACAGACCTTTTCTGCTCACAGTGTCGAAGGCTTTGGTGCGGTCGACAAATGTGACATAGAGTCCTTTGTTCTGCTCTCGACATTCCTCTTGCAGTTGTCTGAGGGCAAAAACCATAGCTGTGGTGCTCCTATTGGCTCTGAAGCCGCATTGGCTTTCCGGGAGAAGCTCTTCTGCAATGGCAGGAACCAATCTGTTCAGGAGTCTCCTTGCAAGGATTTTTCCCGCAATGGAAACACACTTCGACAGCACACTGAAAATAAATCAATGCCAAAAGTGCATCACATTCTCTTTGATTCCTTTTTAACGGCAGTTTTGTTGAATGTTCAACAGAAAGATGACGAAATAAAGCAACACTTAGAAAAACAGTATTTAATGAGGGCGGAGGGGAGTGTTCCCTTCTCAGCGTATCAGGCATCTATGTTAGTCACTAAAGTCAACCCGGGAACTGCGGAGACGCCCGTTCTGCCTCCGTTCTGTCTCCGTAACTGGCAGGAATCATCTCTCTGTTTAAAAATGCAAGAAGATGGTAATATGAACACACACAACAATATGTTCCAACAAAACGCTCTCGGTGCCGAGTTCCCCATTGATTCGCTGTCATCACGGGCGCCGAAGTAGGCCAGTCAGGGGAGTGAGTATTTCTCTGGTGTCTCAAGGGAGGAGAGATGAGTCAGAAGCCAGGTGTAGACATCACCATAGAGAAGCAGTGTGTTGCGTAGCAGCTCCTCCTCGTATTGTAATGGGCGGCATGTGGCAACGTATTGCCTTGCCCTTCTTTAAAAGTTGGCCCAAATTCAAGGTAGGCGAGGAACGGATCTTACCAAAAGAACCCTGGGATAGGGTCTCCATTGGTCGGAAATGACCCGAAGGTGCACAACAACAACAAGAAATAATAATAATCGGCAAGGAACATATTATCGAGGACCATAATTCCACATTTATGGAATTGCTGCAAGTTGGATGGGCCAGAATGACATCTCTGGCCCATCCCCTGTTCGAATATCAGCCGGCATGCCAATGCCTTAAATCAGGGCTGTCCAACTTCTACCGGCCCAGGGGCCTGAATTCCGGTCACTGATGACCTGGGGGGCTATAGGGTCTGGCCCCACCCCCGGCTCCGCCCTCTCCCCGGCGCCCTCTCCCCTTATTTTTATTTAATATTAAATATATTTAATTCCATCCTCCCCTCTCCCCTTATTTTAATTTAATATTAAATATATTTAATTCCATCCTCCCCTCCCCCCTTATTTTCATGTATCCCATCTCCCCTTATTTCATCTTTAAATATATTTAATTTTATATTTAATACATGAGGGGAGATGGGGGGAGGGAATGAGGAGCCCCCTGAGGAGCCCCCTGAGGAGCCCCCTGCTTCGGCCTACCTTTTCCAAACGCGCAGGATCCAGGAGTACCCAGACGACGAGAGAGGCGACGACCGACTGAGTCGAAAAAAGGTCCTAATCGAGTCTGTGGGCCTCAGCGATCCAGTATTAGAGTAGCTGCAGAGTATCGCGAGAATACGCAATCCACACGGGATTTTGCTGTCAACGCTGGCGTGATCTCGCGTTGACAGCGAAATCCCGTGTGGATTGCGTATTCTCGCGATACTTGCTCCAAACCCGGAAGTAGGTATTTGTTTCAATTTTTTCAAATTTATTTTTACCGTGTTTCCCCGAAAGTAAGACACCCCGATTGTAAGGCGTATCGGGGTGTCTGAAGGTCGGCATATAAGCCATACCCCGTATATAAGCCGTACCTCGTCCCGCCGTCGCGCCGCCGCCGCAACCGGAGGTGTGCGCGGCACCCGTGGCACACCTCCGCGGCACACCTCTTCGCCAGGGCTCCAGGCAAGGGAGGGGGAAAGAGCCAGGAGCGGGAGGAAGCTGCGGCGCGTCACTGTGACGCTGCGATCCTCACCACGCCCCTGGCTCCTTTTCCCCTCTGCTTGAGGGAAAGAAGCTTCTCTTCGCCCCTGGCTCTCTTCCTCCTCCCTTCAAGGGTGGGGAAAGGAGCCAGGGGCGGAGAAGCGATCATTCTCTCCGCCCCCTGGCTCTCTTCCTCCTCCCCTTCCAAGGGTGGGAGAGAGCCAGGGCGAAGAGAAGCTTTTCTCAAGCAGGGGAGGGAAAGGGCCAGGGGCGTGGTGAGGTGCAGCGTCACAGTGACGCGTCGCAGCTTCCTCCCCACTCCTGGCTCCTTTCCCCTCCCTGCCTGGAGCCCTGGCGAAGAGGTGTGCCCGCGGAGGTGTGCCACGGGGTGCCAGCGCACACTCCGGTTGCGGCGGCGGCGGCGGCGGCGGCGGCGTGGCGACGACGGGGCACGTCTTGGGCTATATAAGACGTGCCCCAAAAGTAAGACGTAGGGGACTTTTGGGGGAAAGAAAGTAAGACGCTGTCTTACTTTCGGGAAACACGGTATTTTTCAATTTTTATTTTTTATTTAAAAGCTTAGGGGGGCGTAGGGAAGGGGCTGGGGGGCCGTATACGGCCCCCGGACTGCCAGTTGGACAGCCCTGCCTTAAATCAAGAAATAGTTTGCTAAGGTCTACAGAGGTACTTGCAAGAACACCTCAGCAAGCAAGAGTCCAAACGCGGCAGGCTAAAACCTGGAATCTCAAGTCATGGCTGAAACCGAATGAGAGACTCTCTCCTGGGCACGCAGAAGACTGGGTGACTTGGAAGACGCTGAACAGACTGTGCTCTGTTACTACAAGATGCAGAGCTAACAGTTTGCAGCAGGGTGGACCACAGATTATGGGACTTGCAGTACCTTCAGTAATTTCATGATACCACTGCAACTCCCTATAATGATGGATCAAGGCCAAACTTGCCACACAGAGCCCCCATGACCCACTTTACATCCTGGTGCAGTTGAGAGGAGTACAGGCCACAGATGATGGGACTTGTAGTACCTTCAGTAATTTCATGATACCACTGCAACTCCCTATAATGATGGATCAAGGCCAAACTTGCCACACAGAGCCCCCATGACCCACTTTATATCCTGGTGCAGTTGAGAGGAGGACAGGCCACAGATGATGGGACTTGTAGTACCTTCAGTAATTTCATGATACCACTGCAACTCCCTATAATGATGGATCAAGGCCAAACTTGCCACACAGAGCCCCCATGACCCACTTTATATCCTGGTGCAGTTGAGAGGAGGACAGGCCACAGATGATGGGACTTGTAGTACCTTCAGTAATTTCATGATACCACTGCAACTCCCTATAATGATGGATCAAGGCCAAACTTGCCACACAGAGCCCCATGACCCACTTTATATCCTGGTGCAGTTGAGAGGAGGACAGGCCACAGATGATGGGACTTGTAGTACCTTCAGTAATTTCATGATACCACTGCAACTCCCTATAATGATGGATCAAGGCCAAACTTGCCACACAGAGCCCCCATGACCCACTTTACATCCTGGTGCAGTTGAGAGGAGGACAGGCCACAGATGATGGGACTTGTAGTACCTTCAGTAATTTCATGATATCACTCCAACTCACAATAATTATGGCACAAGGCCAAACTTGTCAGACAGAGCCTCCATGACCCACTCTACATCCTGGTGCTGTTTGGTGGAGGATGGACCATGGACGATGGGACTCGCAGTGCCCTCACTAAGTTTTCTGACCATTGCAAGGCACATAACAACTGATAAAGACCAACCTTGGCACACAATGCCTTTCTCAAATAACCCGGGCAGCGCTGGGTCCTCAAGCTAGTAATAAATAAAAATGAAATACCTGAAAGGATGCCACAAGGAAGAAGGAGGAGGCTTCCTTTCTGATGCCCCACAATCTAGAACTCAATGAATTTAAATGACAGAAAAGGAAATTCCACCTAGACCTAAGGAAGAACCTTGTGACCACAAGAAGAGCTGTTCAACAGGGGAACTCTCTGCTTTGGAGTCTGTTGGGAGCACCTTATTTATTTATTTATTTACTTTATTTATATTCCTCTCTTCTCACCCCGAAAGGGACTCAGAGAAGATTACAGGTACACATACTTAGCAGACAATCTCTGCCGTTTTCACATACACACATATAGACGAACAGAGGCAAACTCTGGCCACCAGGGGGAGCTGACGCACGCCTCATCTCTCAGCGTTCCCACCGTCCCTTGTTTATTTATTATTTATTTACTTTATTTATATTCCGCTCTTCTCACCCCAAAGGGGACTCAGAGCGGATTACAGGTACACATACTTAGCAGACAATCCCTGCCATTTCCACATACACAACATATAGACGAACAGAGGCAAACTCTGGCCACCAGGGGGAGCTGACGCACTCCTCATCTCTCAGCCTTCCCAGCGTCCCTCGTCGTTCCTTCCGCATTCCTCAGCGTTCCTGGAGTTCTTTAATGGCCTCAGAATTCAGTCAAAATTTGCCTCCCCACTTAATGTGGTATCTTTATCTCCTACTTGACAGATGCAACTGTCTTTCGGGCTGCAAAGGTCGACAGCAGGCGACACTTAAAGGTCGAGCACCCACCTCGACCCGGGCAGGCCTCGAACTCATGACCTACTGGTCAGAGAGATCTTATGCAGCTGACACTTAGCCAGCTGCACCACATTCCCAGAGCACCTTCCTTTGAGGCTTTGAGCAGATGCTGGGTGGCCATTTGTTGGGGGTGCTTTTCCTTCCTGGCAGAAATGGGGCTGGGCTGGATGGCCTCTGTGGTCTCTTCCAACCCCAGGATTCTAGGATTTCCATATTTTTCTCAGTGTTCTGGAAACGTTGCTACATCTGAAACCAAAATAGCAGAGGGCTTGGAGGCCGGAGGCTCGCTGTCGCTGCAAATCTTGCTAAAACGATGCGCCTTTTCCACGCTCCGAGAAGAGGTTGTTGTGCCAGGATCTAAAGCAGGGATGGGCATTTGCCGGCCCGGGGCGGATGCGGCCCCTGGGCGCTCCCATCCGGCCCGAGGGCCTTGGGCAGCGCTGCTTACCGGGGAGAGAGGTAGCCGATTGCAGCGCTGCTTACCGGGCGAAAAGGGAGGCCGGGCAGGTAGAAAGCCATGTGTGGCTTTGTTTACGGCAAAAGCAAGCAAGGGAGGTGAACGCTGGGTCCCCTTCCTCTCACGCACGCTTGAAAACAAACTCCGGAGGATGCCCCGCCCCCTGAGCGTTTCCCGCGATGACGTCGCAGCCGGCATTGCCGAACACGCTCAGGGGGCGGGGCATCCTCCGGAGTTTGTTTTGGCAACGTGAACGAGAGGAAGAGGACCCCACGTTCGCCTCCCTTGCTTGCTTTTTGCTTTGTATCTGGCGAAAAACAAGCATAGGAAGCGACGGGGTCCCTTCCTCTCGTTCACGTTGCCAACAAACTGCGGAGGAGCGCGCCCCTGAGCGTGTTCGCCGATGCCGCCTGCAACGTCATCGCGGGAAACGCTCAGGGGCGGGCGCCCTCCGGAGTTTGTTTTCAAGTGTGCGTGAGAGGAAGGGACCCCGCGTTCGCCTCCTTGCTTGCTTTTGCCGTAAAACAAAGCCACGCATGGCTTTCTACCTGCCCGGGCCTCCCTTTTTCGCCCGGTAAGCAGCGCTGCCACCGGCTACCTGGCTTTGCCAGGGAAGGCGCACTGCCCAGACCTCCTCTTCCAAAGGAGGAAAGAAGAGGTATGTTATTGTGTTCTGGGAGATATAACATTAAATTGATTGCTTCATTGATATAATTTTGTTCTGGGAGATATAATATAAATTTAATTGTTTCATGGATATTATTGCCCACCCCTGTACTATAATATAATAATTATGATAATAATACTAATAATATACGAATATTTCTTGATATATTAATATGTTAATATTAATGATGTGTAATATATGGTAAATATAGTAAGTGAAATAAATAAATTATGTAGATTAGCATGTAGTTCCGCCTTTAGGTGCGGCCCTGCATAATATTTTTTTGCTCTCATGTGGCCCCTTGGAAAAAATAGTTGCCCACCCCTGATCTAAAGGCATTTAAATAGTCAACCCGTCTTGCTTTTGGATCTCAGTGAAGCTGCCTGACAGTTTAAACACCTGAAACAAGCTGGGAGCAAACATCTATTTAGATTTTGGAAATGAGTGGCATTGTGTGTGTTGCAAACCAAGGGCAAACCTTTGAGCATTCGTTGTCTTTTAGAGATTCCTGTGAAGTTAATGAGAGATAGCTTGAAGGCATCTCCTGGAACTTCATGATTTTGTTGCTGTGTGCCTTCAAGTGACCCTGAGGAGGGGCTTGCCGTTACCTTCCTCCGAGGCTGAGAGAGCGTGACTCACCCAGTGTCCCCCTCCCAAGGGTTTCCACGCCTGAGCGAATATTCAAGTATTCAATACACTTCCCTGTTGTTTGAGGAAAGCGGTCTTGGAAGGAGGTTTTATGTACAGAAGCCGCGCATTCCGAGTTCTCGATCTCAAATTAAAAATTCTCTTTCATATTATATTAAAAATCCTACTGCCAATCAACGGGAAAGTATCTAGGTCAGTCTTTCTCAACCAGTGTGCCGTGGCACACTAGTGTGCCGTGACGGACCTCCTGCTGTGCCGCGAGAAAAGCTCTCTGCCCCCCTTCCTCCCCCCTTCCTGCCGAACTCCTGCTGCTTGGGGGGAGGAGGAGGAAGGGCCGAGCAGTGGCGAAGAAAAAGAAGAAGGGACCGGGGTGCCGCCTACTTCGGCTGTTTCCCCAGTCAGCCTCCAATCCGCCATGACTCCCACCATGACTCACCCTCGCTGAAGCCGCGTGGAGGAGGAGCCCCACCCACTGAAGCCCCTTCACCGCTCATGCTCCTCCTCTGTAGTAGAGCTGAAGCTGGGGGGGAGGGGGCAGGGCATGGCGAGGCCTGTAGGTGAGCTGAAGCTGGGGGGAGGGGCGGGGCACGGCCTGGCTCTGCCCCCTCCCCCGGCTTCGGCACTCCCAGCAGCTGCTCCAGCCTTGAGGGGACAGTGCCAAGCCAGCATTGTGCTGGCTCTTGCACCTCTGGCTTGGCACTGCCCCCTCACGGCTGGAGCAGCTGTTGGGAGAGGTGAAGCCGGGGGTCGGGGTGGGGCCTGGCGCAGCCTGGCTCCGCCTCCCGGCTTCGGCACTCCCAGCAGTTTCTCCCAGCAGGCCACCATCCCCAGCCGTTTTTACTGTGTTAGAGTGTCATTTTGTGTCATTTTGGTTGGTGGTGTGCCCCCGGATTTTTTTAATGTTAAAAGTGTGCCGCGGCTCAAAAAAGGTTGGGAAACACTGATCTAGGTGATTGAGAGGGCAGTAGCGGGCCAACTGCAGCGGTTCCTAAATGACACAGCTGGACTAGATCCCTACCAGTCCGGCTTCTGTATTGGGCATGGGACAGAGACTGTGCTGGTCGCCATCAGGGGCCAGCTCCGTTGCCAACTGGATCAAGGGGGATCAGCGCTGCTCGTGTTATTGGACCTCACGGCAGCTTTTGATACGGTAGATCACGCATGGTTAACCCACTGTCTGGCCATGACAGGAGTCAGGGGGTGTAAAGATGCAAGGTCCCGCTGCCCGCTTGACCACAGTGCAGGGTGGATCTTCTTTTAGAATCCCACCGCTGCCACCAATTTGTAACGACGCAGCTTCCAGCTGGCGTCAATTTGCGAATATTTGTTGCTTCAAACTGCTGCCACCAATTTGTGGGGATGTCACCTACTTTTAAACCGTGGCAGGGCAGGCTATCCTTTATATCCCACCAACTATGCCACCAGTTTGTAGAGATCCGCCGCTTACAGCTAGCGTCTTCACTTGAGGATCTTTTTACAACCACGCTGCCACCATAACAATCCTGGCTACCGATGTGAGAGGTTTATTTTGAGGCTTGTATGTCAAGGAACAACGAGGAGAGATATTTATGTTAAATAACTGTAACATTTATTTGAACAGTGTTTCGATGTGCTGAGCTTAGTTGGTTACAGTAACTTCAGATGAGGTACATATCTTTAATGTTACAAAATTCCTAAATACAATGCTTGACTGAGTTTCCTCAATCACTGGCTTGACAATACTATAGATCAGTGTTCCTCAACCTTCCTAATGCTGTGACCCCTTAATACAGTTCCTCATGTTGTGGAGACCCCTAACCATACCATTATTTTCTTTGCTACTTCATAACTATATTTTTTATGGTGTGTGTGTGTGTGGGGGGGGTTGATTTTGTCATTTGGAAATTGTAGTTGCTGGGATTTATAGTTCACCTACATTCAAAGAGCATTCTGAATTCACCAACAATTGAATTGAACCAAACTTGGTACACAAAACTCCCATGACCAACAGCAAATACTGGAAGGGTTTGGTGGGCATTGACCTTTAGTTTGGGAGTTGTAGTTCACCTACATCCAAAGAGCACTATAGACTCAACAATGATGGATCTGGACCACACTTGACACAAATCCTCAATATACCCAAATGTGAACACTGGTGGAGTTTGGGGAAAATAGATCTTGACATTTGAGAGTTGTAGTTGATGGGATTTATAGTTTACCTACAATCAAAGAGCCACTTGCACCCCACAAATTCAATCTTCCTACGCAGAACCCTCATGCCTTGAAGGGACTAGCTGGCATGAGCCTCCATCCCACCTTACACACTCTCCCTCACCCACACATGCGCATCATGCTCCCATGCGCCGAGCACGCCTGCTCTCTCCTCCCCATATGGAGTCTCAGAAACAGGGAAGCCTGCCAATCACAGCAAAGGAGAGCTTTAGGTGGGAAAATTCGCAGTCTGTTTCCAAAAAGAAAGAGAAGAGCAAGCGGAGAGATCTTCAACCTTCTCTGCCAAATGGCTTCCTAAGACCATCAGAAATATATGTTTTCTGATGATCTTTGGTGACCCCTCTGAAACCCTCTCATGACCCCCCTGGGGGTCCCGACCCCCAGGTTGAGAAACACTGCTATAGATACTCTGCCATAACAGGCTTCCTATCTATATATTAGGTTAGCTTCCCAGTCTAACCTATAAACAGTGGTTCCTATAGGCTGCCTAAGCCTAACTGCCTTCTGCAGTATTACCACACAGACTTATCTGTTCCCCTCACAACAGACAACAGCAGCTTGCTAAATCTGCTACCAGCTAGTCTCCCCGCTTCTGACTAACTATCTCAAACACACAGGCACTCTTGCCTTCTGAAGGCACCTTGCCTCTATCTAGCTCTCAGGCTTTACACAAACCGGCTGGCTCGCAAGCTCAGCCCACCAGAACTGTCTCCCTACAGCTCTAAAAACAGACTACCCAGCCGAAGCTACCCTCTAGCTTCGCTGACAGGAATACTCTAACTGCTCTCTCTAAGCCTCACAGCACCAACTGACTAAATTCAATGTTGGATCAGGACCAAACTGGGCATGAATACTCAATATGCCCAAATGTGAACACAGATGGAGTTTGGGGAAAATAGACCTTGACATTTGGGAGTTACAGTTTCTGGGATTTATAGTTAACACACAAACAAAGAGCATCCTGAACTCTTGCAACAATAGAATTAAACCAAACTTGGCATATTGAACTCTCATTACCAACAGAAAGTACGGAAAGGGTTTGCTTGGGAATTGACCTTGAGTTTGGAAGTTGTAGTTCACCTACACCCAGAGAGCACTGTGGACTCAAACAATGTTCTGTTATGTTGTTGTTTGTTTTCTATGCAGAATCACAATGTTGGAAGGAGGCTCACCACTTTAAGGTCCCTAAAACAGGCATGGGAAAACTTCGGCCCTCTGGGTGCTTTGGACTTCAACTCCCACCATCCTAACAGCCTCAGGCCCTTTTCATTTCCCCCCCTCAGCCACTTAAGCAGGAAAGGGCCTCAAGCTGTTAGGAATGGTGGGAATTGAAGTCCAAACAACCCAGTTTTCTTTCCCATGCCTGTTTTAGGGACCTTAAAGTGGTGAGCCTCCTTCCAACATTTAAAAACATATTAACTATATGTATTACTGTAGTGTCATTTTGTGTCATTTTGGTTGGTGGTGTGCCCCAGGATTTTGTAAATGTAAAAAATGTGCCCCGGCTCAAAAAAGGTTGAAAAACACTGCTCTAACTGCTCTCTCTAAGCCTCACAGCACCAACTGACTAAATTCAAAACTGAGCCTAGCAGCAAAGGCTGCTGACTCCTCCCCTGTTACCATGGCAACGCCTCCCTAAGGTGGGCCTGCCCTTATTGAACAGCTTTACTCTCCCTAAACATTTGAACATTTCAATACACACTCAATATTATACACAACCCTGTAATTAAAAATTATCACTTCACCACAGGGGGACTGCCCTGAAATGGGTGTCCTCTTTTCTCCTTGATCGAAGGCAGCGAGTGGAGAGGGGAGGAATGGTTTCCGAGAGGCTTCCCCGAAGTTGTGGGGTGCCTCAGGGAGCCATTCTGTCCCCTTTGTTATTTAGGAAATGTAGCAGAAACAGAGAAGGTTCGTCCCCCTTGAATAGGCTGCTTCGTGCAGGCAGCAGGAACATAGGAGACAGGCAACCAAGTTACCCTAGAAAGCAGTTTTATTGATCCACAGCTGTAGAGGTCCCAACCTTGCGCAACATGGCGCTGAAGGGTCAGAACCCCGATTGACGCCAGTCATTCACATTTATACAACCTCCGGGTTCAGCTTAAGGCCGCCCTTTCATTCAATTCATTGGTTAATTTCTGTGGTGCAATTGTTTTATCATCCAATTAGTAAAGCTTACGTTTGCTCTATGATTCATTGGTTAGTTCTTGTATCGCAGCTAAAATTGCAGCCAATCTTCATGTAACACGAACTGTTCACGCATCATTCTTGAAGACACAGTGTTTCTTATCTCTTGCATTCCTGCACATGCCCAGTCTGATTTCCTTAAGTTTGGTTTCTTAGAAAACACCTGACTCCAGGGAAGTCATGTGATAGCCTTCTAGCCCAATCATGAAACAGCAGATGGCTGATCATGTGGCATCCTCCTGGTCCAATAATGGAACAGCAGATGCTGATCATATGGTGCCTGTCTGGTCCAATCACGGAACAGCAGATGGCTGGCCATGTGGTGCCTGTCTGGTCCAATCACGGAACAGCAGATAGTCCACATGTGTTTACCTTAATAAGTCTGCCTCACAACTACATGCGACCCATTGCCAAGTTGGGTTTTGGTCTGGAGTGTCATCAGTACGCTGATGATACCCAGCTGGTGCTGAGGATGGATGGCCGACCGGACTCTGTACCTGATTGTTTCCAGCAATGCCTTGAAGCCGTGACTGGTTGGCTACAAGCCAGTCGGTTGAGAGTGAACCCGTCGAAGACGGAGATCCTTTGGCTGGGTCACCCGGGAGGTGGGGGTTGTGAGCACCGGCTGCCTGCTCTGGACCGCGAGGCATTATGCCAGTCGTCTTTAGTAAAGAGTCTGGGGGTCCAGTTGGACCCACTGCTGACGATGGAGGCTCAGGTCTCCACTGTCAGCAGATCCACTTTCTACCACCTGCGGCAGGTGAGACGGCTAGCGCCCTACCTCTCCGAAAATGACCTAGCCACGGTAATCCAGGCGACAGTCATCTCGAGGCTAGACTACTGTAACACCCTTTACATTGGTCTTCCTTTGTTGGTCATCCGGTGCAGAACGCAGCAGCGAGACTCCTGGCTGGAGTACCGGCCAGGGCTCATATCACTCCAACCCTGCAACGACTGCACTGGTTGCCAATTGAGCACCGGATCATCTTCAAAGTGTTGGTTTTGACCTTCAAGGCCTTGTATGGTCTGGGGCCGTTGTACCTACTCCCATATGTTCCCCAGAGATCTCTTCGATCAGAGGACCTCAACCTCTTGCAGATCCTGCCTTTGCGAGCCATTCGTTTGTCTTCAACTAGACAGAGAGCCTTCTCTGTGGCAGCACCATGCTTGTGGAATAGCCTACCACCTGAAGTGCGAGCAATCAGCGAGCTCCCGGCTTTCCGGAAAGCTTGCAAAATGGCATTTAGCCTCTTAACTACTCTTGGTTATGGTCAGAATATTGTGGGAATTGTTTTATTTATTTTTTATGCTCTGTTTGTTGTTTGATATGCTGTAAACCGTCCTGAGCCAACTGGAAAGGACAGTATACAAATCGAAATAATAAATAAATAAATAAATAAATAATTCTTATTAATGGGACGAATAGAGGCTGGAGTGGAACCGGAGATCAGTGTTGAACTGGAAGAGCCAAAGAACTGGAGTTGAGAGGATAGAGGCACCTCGGGCAGACAGCTCTTGGAATTAGGGTGTCCAGGAATTGGGCGTCCAGGAATTAATGCCCAGGAGTTAGGGTGCATCTACACAGCAGAATGAATACAGTTTGACACCACTTTTACTGCCCTGGCTCAGTGCTATGGAACCCTTGTAGTTTTGCAAGGCCTTGAGCCTTTCTTTGCCAATGAGCGCTGCTGCCTCACCGAATGACAATTCCCTAATTCCATAGCATTGAGCCAGGTTAGGTAAAAGTTAAAGGTTTCCCCCTGACATTAAGTCTGGTCGTGTCAAACTCTGGAGGCTGTGGTGCTTACCTCCATTTCTAAGCCAAAGAGCCAGTGTTGTCCATAGACACCTCCAAGGTTATGTGACTGCATGGAGGGCTGTTACCTTCCTACCGAAGCAGTACCTATTGATCTACTCACATTTGCATGTTTTCGAACTGCTAGGTTGGCAGAAGCTGAGGCTGACAGAGGGTACTCACCCCACCCCCCAGATTCAAACCACCGACCTTTTGGTCAGCAAGTTCAGCAGCTCAGCAGTTTAACCCACTGTGCCACCAGGGATCTCCTTGAGTCAGGTTAGTTGTCCTAAATTGGAAAATTCTTGAAAGTTTAGGAATCCCTTTGGGGTGCTTAGGGGGCATTCCCCTTCTTCAAATAACAAATACAGTATTTGTTTCTCTTCCGGTTATTAGTCCCAACCCCCCCCCCCCCCCTTACAAGGAGCCCTGCATATCTGCAAATCACCCGCCGGGGCGCCATTAACATTACCGTTCCCATTGGTTGTGTCAGGTACATTATTTATTACCCAATGAGTGATCTTACCAGGAAGATGTCGCAAGGCGGTTTCCTGTGTAAACAACAGGGAAAAGGCTTGCGTTGAGAGCCCGAGTGCAGGGCTGGGCTTGGCAGCAGAGTCAGACTGTGGTTGGAGTGGCTCCCATTCAGCTTTGCTTCTCTTTGTTGACAAGTCGCCCTTCTCAGAGTGGGATGGATTCCCTGAAAGAGAGAGTGACCCTTGTGGTCGAAAAGCCACCTCTGCAGGACATTCAATTAAGTAGACACTTTGCAATGGGATAAGGTGAAAAACAAATCATGATGTTGATAATTATTTATACACTTTCTCTCTCCACAAAGGAGACTCAAAGCGGCATAGGATTTCAGGGAGAGCGGCTGGACTTGCTGAATGAAAGGTTGGCGGTTTGATCAGGGGAGCAGGGTGAGCTCCTGCTGTTAGCTCCAGCTTCTGCCAACGTAGCTGTTCGAAAACATGCAAATGTGAGTAGATTTCCAGAGGGCTTAAAAGAGGCAGTGGTCTCCCCGCTGCTGAAGAAGCCGAATTTAGATTGATCGGTTCCCTCCAACTACCGCCCAGTTTTGAACTTTCCGTTCCTGGGCCTTAAGGTGATTGAGAGGGCAGCAGCGGGACAATACAGCCGGATTAGATCCCTTCCAGTCCGGCTTCTGCTTGGGGCACAGGACGGAGACCGTGCTGGTCTCTATCACAGACCAGCTGCCCTGCCAGTTGGACCAAGGCGGGTCAGCGCTGCTCATGTTATTGGACCTCACGGCAGCATTTGACACAGTTGGCCATTCTCTATTGACCCACCGTTTAGCCATGATGGGAGTGAGGGGGTCCGCCCCAAGATCGGGGACAACGGGTGGAGAGGGGAAGGATGGTCTTGGAAAGGGTCCCACTTAATTGTGGGGTCCCCCAAGGGGCTATCCTCTCCCCTCTATTATTTAACGCCTATATGCATCCACTTGCCCAACTGGTGCGTAGTTTCGGTCTGGAGTGTCATCAGTACACCGATGACACCCACCTGGTGCTGAGGATGGAAGGCCGGCTGGACTCTGTACCCGATTATTTCCACCAGTGCCTGGAAGCCGTGACTGGGTGGCTACGGGCCAGCAGGTTGAAGGTGAACCCGTTGAAGATGGAGGTCCTGTGGCTGGGTCACCCTGGGGGGGCGGGGGAGCTCCAGCTGCAAATAATAGACGGCGAGGTAGTGAGCCTGTCGGCCCTGGTTAAAAGCCTGGGGGTCCAACTGGACCCTCTGCTGACAATGGAGGCTCAGGTCTCCACCGTGAGCAGAGCGGCGTTTTTCCATCTGCGCCAGGCAAGGTGGCTGGCGCCCTACTTTTCCGGTGGCGACCTAGCCACAGTAATCCAGGCCACTGTCATCTCGAGACTGGACTACTGTAACGCCCTTTACATTGGCCTTCCTCTGTTAGTAATCCGGAAACTTAAACTGGTGCAAAATGCTGTGGCTTGACTACTGGTTGGTGCGGCACCATCGTGCCACATCACTCCAGTCCTACAGCAATTGCACTGGCTCCCCATTGAGTACTGGATTGCCTCCAAAGTGCTGGTGTAAACCTTTAAGGCCTTGCATGGCCTGGGGTCCGTGTACCTGAAGGACCGCCTCTCCCTGCACGTTCCCCAGAGACCACTACGGTCCAGGGATCAAAATCTATTGGGGTTCCATCACTTAAGATCTGCCGCCTGTCCTCGACGCGGCAGCGCGCTTTCTCTGTAGTAGCGCCTACCCTTTGGAACGCCCTCCCAGAGGAGGCTCGAGCAATGACTGACCGACAGGCCTTCCGGAGGGCCTGCAAGACCCATCTCTTCAGACAGGCCTTTAACCTTTAAGGCTGTTAAATCCCACTCTTGCCTCAATCTGTTTTATTATGTTTTTAACTATGTTGTGATTATGTTGTTCACTAGTGTGACCCACCCTGAGCCTCTTTGGGAAGGGAAGGGGGTATATACATCGAAATAAGAAATTAGTAAATAAATAAAATAAATAGGTACTGCTTAAAAGCGGAGAGGTATTCTGAGGCCCCCATAAGGAATGCAGGCAATTCAATCGAAGAAGGAAGTTCACGAACAAAGCTCTTCGGCAGGGAGATGGAGCGACAGCAGCCTCCCCGCCATGTGCCAGAATTGAGCACAATGCCTCCAAGATGCCAAAGATGGGAAAAGACTACATCTACCTCTATCTATGTACAATTGTCTGTCTCGTCTGTGTATAAAATGGCATTGAATGTTTGCCGCATATTTATGTTTTGTGATCCGCCCTGAATCCCCTTTGGGGTGAGAAGGGTGGAATATAAATATCTATTACATATAATAAAAGTCAGTGTTTGCGGTGGTGCGACCGAGCGAGCGACGGGAGGAATATGTGCCAGCATTTCGATTGGCTGCCATTGTGGGATTATTTGCATAACGGGCTCTAACTGGCCAGCCTCAGAACTCCAACATTCTACGGCCCCAGACAGAGGGGATTGGCTGCCACTGAAATGGAATTTGCATAACTGCCTCCAAATGGCCAACCACATTCAAACATTCTAAAGTGACCCAGAGGGAAAGGGACAGGCCTCAGGCAGTCAGCCACTGAGGCCCACAGCAATGACAGATCAGGAACAAACTTCGCAAATAGGCGACCAATGGCCCACTTCACTACCTGGTGTGGTTTAGGGCAGGAGGGGCCATGAATGATGGGATTTGCAGTGCCTTCATGTCATTCACTTCCCAAACAACACTACAGCCCCTATAAATCACAAACCAGGCCCAAAATTGACAGAAAGGCTTCCTTAACTTGATTTTCCTGACTAGGCCCCCGGGACTCGCAGTACCTTCACTAAGTTCCTGAGACCACTGCAAGCCACATAAACATCTAATAGGAACCAACCTTGGCACACAATGCCTTCCTCAAATAACCCGGGCACTGCTGGGTCCTCAGCTAGTTGTAAATAAAATAAATAAGTCATGTCAAACTCCATATAATAATAATAATATTATAATAATACACTTTATTTATATTCCGCTCTTCTCACCCCGAAAGAGATTCAGAGCGGATTACATTACACATACGGCAGACAATCCCTGCCGGCTGACATGCAATTACATACAACAAGTGCAATTTAGAAGGATTTTTTCTTCTTCTGGCTGCGTCACAGGGTGCGGTTGCTCCATTACGTCATCACGTCACAAGGGGGTGCTGTTGCTTCATCCTCATGACGGAGAGCCTCTGTTTCCGCATTCCACCTTCCGACAGCCCATCTTTCTTTTTATTCAGGCGTTGTAAAGTCCCTTTTTTGTAAAAATCCTTCCCCGCTTAGCGGTCCCCAGTTCATCTATTCACAGCTGGGCCGTTTTCGAACTGTTGGGTGAACAGTGGACAGGGCTCACAGCTGTCCAGGCCAGCCCGGGAATCAAACATGCAACCTTCTGATTGCAAGCACAGCGGTTGTTACCGCTGTGCAGGGGCGGTCCGACGTATATGCGAAGTAAGCGGCTGCTTAGGGCGCCATCTTCTGGGAAGGGCGCCATCTTCTGGGAAGGGTGCTGCCACACCGGCCGCGCTGCCATAGCAAATCTCTCTGCTGCTGCGTCGGCTTCAGCGCCTGGCCTGCAGGAGCTTCTGAGCATGTGCGGAGATTTTTGCGCATGCGCAGTGGCTCCAGAGCTGAAGTTGAGCTCCGGAGCCACTGCGCATGCCCAGAAGCTCCTGCAGGCGCTGAAGCCGAAGCCTGTAAACACGTCACGTCAGCACGCCGTCCGTATTCGGCACGCAGGGGCGGAGGTAAAGGGAGAGGCTTAACCTGCATGCCGAATACAGACGGAGTGCTGACGTGACGTGTTTACAGGTTTGGCTTCAGCTCCTGCAGGAGCTTCTGGGCATGCGCAGAAGCTCCTGCAGGCGCAGAAGCCTGTAAACACGTCACGTGATGCAATTGGGCAGGCAGGGGGCGGAGGCAAAGGGAGAGGGGGCGGAGACAAAGGGAAAGGGGGCGGAGACACCAAAGTAATGTTCGCTTACCATATAAAATAACCTTAGACCGCCCCTGCCGCTGTGCTATCTCTCCGGCCCTATAACGTCCATAGGGTACCACAGTTCAAGAAGCTGGAATGTGGTTCAAAGAAGGACGACTTATATTCCTGTCGTACCTATCGAAGCCTAGGAAAGTATCAGAGTTAGGCTCTTCATTACACACATCCCTTACTTCCTGAACCAAACTCGAGTCTAGGTCAGTATCACTTTTGTCTGACCCTATTTCTTCCTCCCCAGAAAAACCTTCAAAGGTTTCAGAATCTGAAGGTGCTCTAAGTATCTGCCGGACCTTCTTTCTCTGCTCCAATCTCTCAAGGCTAGGATCACTTGCAGCCATCTTTCTCCTAGCTCCAGCAGCTTGATTACTCAGAGCCGCACCCCATTCCATACTACTGCTAGGTGCTACTGACTCAGCATCTTCCTTATCACTACTAGCAGGAGACGCTGAAGGCTCAATTACAATACTACCCCCCTTCCCGAAGAGGCTCAGGGTGGTTCACAGCAATGAACAACAAAACACAGCATACTTGAAAAAATAATAAAAACAGATTAAGACCAGAGTCGGGGTTACGGCTTAGAGCAGTGGTTCTCAACCTTTTTAATGCCGTGACCCCTTAATACAGTTCCTTATGTTGTGGTGACCCCCAACCATAAAATTATTTTTGTTGCTACTTCGTAATTGTAATTTTGGTACTGTTATGAATCGTAATGTAAATATCTGATATGCGGGATGTAGTTTCATTGTTACAAATTGAACATAATTAAAGAATAGTGATTAATCACAAAAACAATATGTTTGGGGGAGTATGGATAATAGGATTTGCAATACTTTCAACCGATTCAGCTCTGTTTTCCACAGATCACGCCCCATGAATGAAGATCTGGAATAGACTTGGCACAAAGAACCTCAATGACCTACGGAAAATACTGGAGGGGGTCGGGAGGAATTCACAGTGATTTAATAATAGAATCCTAGACTTGCAAGAGACCTCCAAAGGCCATCCAGTGTAACCCCCTTCTGTCTTCCTGCAGGAAAAGCACAATCAAAGCCCCCGCAACAGATGGCCATTCAACCTCTGCTTAATAATAATAATAATAATAGGATCCTAGAGTTCAAAGAGACCTTGCGAGGGCCATCCAGTCCAACCCCCTTCTGCCTTGATGCAAGAAAAGCACAATCAAAGCACACCTGACTGTTGGCCATTCAGACTATGCATAATAATAATAATAATAGGATCCTACAGTTGGAAGGGACCCCAAAGGCCATCCAATCCAACCCTCTTCTGTCATAAAGGAACACGATTAAAGCACTCCCAACAAATGACCACTCAGCCTCTGCTTAAGAACAACATCAACAACACAATCTTAAGGTGGGAGAGACATCCAAAGGCTATCCAATCCAACCTCCTTCTTGCATAAGGGAAATGCACAATCAAAGCACTCTTCACAGATGGCCAGTCTGCTTCTGCTTGATGATGATGATAATAATAATAATAATAGGATACTAGAGTTGGAAGATACCCCCAAAGGCCAACCAGTCTAACCCTCTTCTGTCATAAAGGAACACAATTCCTCCCAACAAATGAGTTGAACAAGAAGGAGCCACAGGAAAAAGAGAGAAGCCATGAGGGGAGAAAAGAAGAAAGGGAGGGAAATGAAAGGGAAGGAAGGGGAGGAAGAAGGAAAGGAAGGGAGGGAGGGAGGAAAAGATGGAAAGGAAGGAGGGACAGGAAGGAAGGAAAAGGGAAGGGAAGGAGGGAACTGAAGGAGAGAAAGGAGGGAAGGGAATGAAGGAAGAGGGAAGGGGAAGGGAGGAAAGGAAGGGAGGGAAGGAGGGAAAGAAGGAAAGAAAGGGGGGAAGAAGGGAGGGAAGGAGGAAAAGGAGAGGAAGGAGGAAGGAGGGACAGGAAGGAAGGAAAAAGGAACAAAGTGAAGGATGGATAGAAGGAAAGGAAAAAGGGAAGGAAGGAGGGAGGGAAAGAAGGGAAGGAAGGGGAAGGAAGGGAAGCGAAGGTAGGAAGAAGGAAAGGAAGGAAGGGAAGAAGGAAGGAGGGAAGGAAAGGAAGGAGGGAAGGAAGGGAAGGAAAGACAGGGAGGGAGGAAACAAAGAATGAGTTGGAGGAGGAGAAAGAAGGGCACAGAATGCAGCAGGGGAACGGGAGACTTCAAAACTAAAAACTTATTTCTGCCTCTTTCTTTTCTTCCTTCCTGCAGTGAAGGGAGGGAGGCAAGAAAGAAAGAGCTGGCGACGAAGGGAGCAGTCTCTCTCCCATCCTCCCCCCTCCCACCTGCTTGCTGCTTCCTCCGGGGCATCTTGGAGAAGGAGGAGGCAAGGAAAGCCGGGGAAGGAAGCAGCCCAGAGGAAGAAGGCTGCTTCTGCTGGCAGAGGGCAAGGCAAGGACTTGAGGAGCCCACCCACCGTCCTCCTCCTCCTCTTCCTCCCCTTCCTCCTGCTCCTCAGTTTTAAAGCAGCAGCGGCGCGGCTTTAGGCTGACCGTGGTTGTCTCCGCTGCCGCTGTTTCAGATGAGGGAGGAGGAGGATGGTGGGTGGGCTTCTAAAGCCCCTCTCCCCCCTGCTTGCCAGCAGAAGCAGGTGCAGAGACCAGGCAAGGGGGGACTGGGGAGCCTTTGTCAGCCCCACCAAACAGGGACGCCTTCTCCTTCTTTCAACTCCTACAAGATAGGCAGGCGGCTGCTCCGTGCGGGCACCGCTCACCAGGCCTTGCTTTCTCTCGCCTGGGCGCCAGTGGGAAGGAAATCTTGCAGACCTCGGCTTAGCTGGGCTCGGCGCGGAGCGGGCCTCACTTGCTATCCCGCAGTTGCAGCAGAGAGAAGGGGCTGGCGCCGGTTGAACTGGGCCCTCCATGAAGGAGGCTGGGAGGCCAGAAGGCCCATCATACTCCGTCCCCCAAGCCCCGCTTGCAGACTATGGGACGTCCTTCTCTTTCAGGCGCGGGTGCTGGCTGGCTCTTTGGCTGCCAGAAGTTGCCCGGCAGCCATTCCAGGGACACAAAGGGGGCGGGGCCAAACGAGGTAGTCCCGCGACCCCTCAAAAATTGCCAGGCGACCCCTCTGGGGGTCGCGGCCCCCAGGTTGAGAACCACTGGCTTAGAGATTGAACGCCTGACAGAATAGGTTGGTCTTACAGGCCCTCCAAAAAGCCTGTGGATCAGTTGTTGCTCGTGCCTCCTCCGGGAGGGCATTCCAAAGGGTAGGCCCTGCTACAGACAAAGTGCGCTGCCGCGTCGATGACAAGCGGCAGATCTTAAGTGATGGAACCTCCAATAGGTTTTGATCCATGGACCATAGTGGTCTCTGGGGAACGTGCAGGGAGAGGCAGTCCTTCAAGTACACTGGCCTCAGACCATGCAAGGCCCTAAAGGTTAGCACAGAGCACTTTGAGAGCAATCTGGTGCTCGATGGGGAGCCAGTGCAAGCGCTGTAGGACTGGTGTGATGGGGCATGTTAGTGTCTCTCCAGCCAGCAGTCGAGCCGCAGCGTTTGCACCATCTTCAGTTTCGGATTACCGACAAAAGAAGGCCAATGTAAAGGGCGTTACAGTAGTCCAGTCTCGAGATGACTGTGGCCTGGATTACCGTGGCCACGTCGTCACCGGAAAGGTAGGGTGCCAGCCGCCTTGCCTGGTGCAGATGGAAAAATGCTGCTCTGCTCACGGCGGAGACCTGAACCTCCATCGTCAGCAGAGGGTCCAGATGGACCCCCAGGCTTTTTACCAGAGGCGACGGGCTAACCACCTCACCATTCATTATTGGCAGCCGGAGCTGCCCCCTGGCGACCCAGCCACAGGACCTCCGTCATCGATTGATTCGTCTTTGATTGAGTCTCCTGCGTGTCAGGGGTTGGACTACAATCCTGTCTGATTCTATGATGCTATTGAAGCCTGTGGAACATGCAAGATGGAAAGGAGATGGGAAGCTTTCTTGCAATGGAAACCTTGTGCAATAATGAACAAGATACCTAGAGTTACTTTAGGTGGGACAGGCATCCCGTGAGTAAGTGGACATCAATCTATTGATCCACCGCCTGGCCATGGCTGGAGTGAGGGGGACAGCTCTTAAATGGCTGGCCTCCTTCCTCCACCAGCGGTCTCAGCGTGTGAGGAGGGGCGAGGTGGTCTCCGAGGGCTCCCCATTAGTTTGTGGAGTCCCGCAGGTGGGCCATTCTCTCCCCTCTGTTATTTAACATCTACATGCAGCCGCTTGCACAGCTGGTGCGGAGTTATGGGCTGGAGTGTCACCAGTACGCTGATGACACCCAGCTCATCCTGAGGATGGGGGGCAGGCCGGGCTCCATCCCCGATAATTTCCAACATTGCCTCGAAGCCGTTACTGGATGGCTGCGAGCCAGTAGGTTGAGGGTGAATCCGGCGAAGACGGAGATCTTGTGATTGGGCCGCCCAGGCGATGCAGGTGCCCAGCTTTCGACCCTGGACGGTGTGGCGTTATGCCCATCGTCTTCCGTTAAGAGCCTGGGGGTCCATCTGGACTCCCAGCTGACCATGGAGGCCCAGGTCTCCGCGGTCAGCAAGATTGCCTTCTTCCATCTGCGACAGGCAAGGAGGCTGGCCCCCTATATCTCCCGGAACGACCTGGCCACGGTGATCCAAGCCACGGTCATTTCAAGACTAGATTACTGCAATGCGCTCTACGTTGGCCTTCCTCTGTCGGTGACCCGGAAGCTCAAGCTGGTGCAGAACACTGCCGCCCGGCTCCTGTCTGACACCCCAGCAGGCTGCCACATCACACCTGTTTTGCAGGATCTGCCCTGGCTGCCAATTGAGCACCGGATCACCTTCAAAGTGTTGGTACTTACCTTTAAGGCCTTGCACGGTCTGGGGCCAGCGTAC